>JBBMKA010000009.1:8051735-8083039 GCA_037833695.1 Sechiopsis laciniata | reverse complement strand
TTTTATTGGTTTTTTAAAACGAAAACTGGAACCGATCCAATATTTTCAGTTTTTTCAAATTACAAACCGATATGTCCGATTTTGTGCTAAAAAACCGATCTGGTCCATTGGATTGGATTGGTTCGGTTCGATTTTTCGATTTTTTAGTTTTATATTGCACCCCTATATAAAACATAGAAAAAACCAATTTTTTCACGTTTCATTTAATCTTCAGTCGTTCAACTTTGACTCACCTCTTCTGCGCAACGCTTCAGGGCGGCTTTTCTCTTCTTCTTTCTCTTTCCTCCGTTCTATTTCTTTTTTGTCATCATGTTCTTCCTTGGTTTCGATTTCAGCCACGCACAATGCAACTTCAAACAACAAGAATTTTTTGTTCGTCGTCTTCAGTTCTTCAACTAACACCTTCTAACTTCAAATCGAAGGTCTGATTGTATTGTATCTAGAATTTTTGTTTTTAATGTTGTTGGATTCCTTTAAATGGAGGAATCACACTTGGAGATTAGGATTCCTCTATGGATCTCGATTTAATTTTTGAGTTCTCCTTTAAATAGAGGAATCACACTTGTTCTTAATTACTTTTTGATCGAGTCGAATTCAGTATTTGTGAGGTTTGAAAATTTTTGGAGTGTTTCAGTATTGTTAGATACTTTCAGGTGATAAGGGATCTCACCATTTTGTGAGTTAAATGAATTTTAAGTTACAATTTTTGATATGATATGGTTTGAAGTCGGATGTCGGGTGATATTTGTACAAGATATGGTTTTCATAGAATTTGTGTAGAGATCTATTTCCATGGTTTACTTGATGTAGTTATTGTTTATTTAACTTTCTTTATCTTCTTCATTTTTTTCCGGTAGTTTTGTAATGTACACGGACACACCGACACAGATATTTAATATAGCAATAGCAAATAACATGTTTATTCTTCTTTCAAAAAAAAAAAAAGAAAAAAAAAAGTAGCATGCTTATTAAATTTCTTCTTCAACAAATACACTAAATTAATCATGTCTACATACCAACATAGAATATTTTTTGCTTTATTTTTTAGACTTTTATATTGTACTGATATAATAGAATTTAACATAATGGTTAAAGTCTATCCAATTCATTTAAGTTATTTCTGGTTGTTAGGAAGGTAGGATGAATGTGATAAATATGCATAATTTAAAATTTATGTGTAAGACAATCATTCAATCTTCTTTAAATATTAGGCCAACCATCTTCTAGTATTCATTTCCTTCATATGTTTATAAAACTTGAGTTTGTTATGGTTATAAGCAGCAAGATTTTGTCTATAACATTTTCTTATGGAAATAACATGAGTAGGAAAACTCAAACTCTTGTATGGAGATGAGTCTTATTTATGAATTTAATTGACCATTGTTTATGAGAAATGTTGATTTTGAAATTCAATTCTCATTGATATCAAAATCGAAATTCGAACTGATCCAATTGAAAATCAAATCAATAGTTTTCTCATTTATTGGACATCGATTCGGATTTAAAACTGAAGGTATTTGTTCGGTTGTCAGTTTGGTACAAAACCAACGAAAACTAAACCGAAATCACCTCTTACATCAATGATTAATTTAGACAGATTAGATTTAAATTTTTAATACCAAAATATTACTCTACTTATAATAAAAATTATCTCAGTTTGATTATTACAAAAAAAAGGGATAAAATATTATTTTGATCTCTAAATTATTATAGTTATTCCATTTTGGTCCCTAAACTTTGAAAGATTCAATTTTGGTCTCTGTACTATCATTTTTGTTCCGTTTTGGTCCTTAAACTTTAACAAATTTAAATTTGATCCTCGAAGTTTCTAAAAAACTTAAAAATAATCTTTGAGTTAAACAAAAAACTTAACTTTAGTTAAAAATGAATGAGGTGGCAAAAAAAAAAAAAAAAAAAAAATCTTCTTCCCTCTTGAATCTCAGCCCCCACTTCCTCATCCTTATCCCTTTGTACAACCTCTGATTCTCCAAATATGAGCTCTTCCTTTCGCTAACCCAAAATTTGAAGGAGAAGAATTTATATGGTGTCGAAGCATCATGCTACCATTAACGTGGAAAAATTTCAGCCACTTATTTTTCCTTTTTTATTTTAAAGGATTATTTTTCAAAATTAAAAATAAAAAGAAGTGATTAGCATTTAGCCACTTAGTGGCACCATGCTACCTGTGCATGATTTAAATTTTTCTCAAATTTGAAGTACAATTTTAAAAGAGAGAGGAAGGAAGAAGATAAATTTATTTATTATTATTTTTTACGACCTCATTCATTTTTAACCATGGTTAAAGTTTTTGTTTAACTCAATAACTATTTTTAAACTTTTTAGAAAGTTTGAAGATTAAATTTGAACTTTTAAAAGTTTATGGATCAAAATGGAACAAAAATGATAATTCAAAGGCCAAAATTGAACTTTTCAAAGTTTAAAGACAAAAAATAGAACATCGATAGTCCATAGACTAAAATAGTATTTTACCAAAAAAAAAAACTAAGTAGCATGATGTAGCTTAACTCGTTTAAATCCCTCATGTTTAGACAAGAAGAAATAGTTGAAATTCTAAATCTTTTAACACTACCATACCTAAATTAGAGATATATTATAGGTTAAATTATAAGTATAGTCCTGTTTATTAGGAAAATAAAAATAAAAAATTAGTTTTACTAATATAAAAACTTTTTTTAGTTCAGCAAAATATTTAAAGATGAGGATTTAAATATACCATCTCTTAGTTGATAATACGTGCCCATTAGATTACTATATTATGCTGGCTTTGAGCTTATGATTTAAAAGTTAAAATTGAGCAATAATAGATAAATAAATTGTTCATTTTATCGGTGATAAATTAAAAATATGACAATTAGTATTCATGTATAAATGAAACAATCTCTTGTGTTTCGATGACAATAATAATGATTAAATAGTTGATGGATTATTTTCTAGGATGATGCATTAATTGTTATTTCTTAACTCATTTTTTTTCTATTCAATTAACTACTTGACCTCACACAGCCAACAAAGTACAAGAGGTCACACATATAGACTATTCATACTTAAATACAAAGATTATTTATGATGTTTGATCAAACTAAAACAATTATATTGTAACTTTTAGTATTAAAAAATGTTAATAATAATTAATTTTTTTTATTCAACAATATTTAAAAAAGGAAGTTTCGAACATATAATTTCATGATAATTAAATCATAATATCACTCAATCTTTTTTATGAAACTGTTAAACCTAAATATTCTAAAAGAGGAGAGATTAAATTTGTAATTTATTCCGTATAAAAGCAATAGTTCCACCATGTTCATTACTAGTCATGCCAAGAACTAAAATAATATCGGGAAAAATACATTTTTAGTCTTTAATTTTAAACCAGTCTATAAATTTCAAATATAAACATTTTTACTTATGATATTCAATAATTCTCATTTTTAATCCCTAAAATAATAAAACCATAATTATATAAAGTAATGAAGATTAAACTAATTTTAAATTAAAGTGATTATTTTAATTTTTGGAGAATATAATTTTTAAAAGAAAGTGAATATAAAAGTAAAATAAAAATAACAAGCGGATATTATTGAAATATATGTGCTACGTTGGTAATTTACCAAAAATGTCTTTTACCAATACGTAATGAAATATTAATTAACCCGAGAAAGAACCCCAACCGTCTGATGGGTTGCAGCTGAAGCACAGTCCACGTAATCATCAAGGCAACAGCAATCCTCAGCCGTTGATGTAAAAAATTATTTTCTTAATTTTGTTTTTTGTTTTGTTGTTAATCCTGTAGAATATACACCGCAGTGGTTGGACGAAGCGTCGAATTTTATGTACAGAACAACTGGTAGACTTTATTCGTAGAGAAAATGGCGTTTTCCGAACGGTCAACTTTGACCAATCCCGTTCCCCGTTACTTTGCCTTCTTCCCCGAAATTCAACTTTCTTTCCCGTTCCCAATTTCTCTCTCTAACATCGCCTTTTTTCTTCATGATTCTTCGTTATTTATCTCGGCTACTGCCTCGTTGTTGATGGATTTCTTCATGCTGTTCTTCTCATCGGAGCTTCAATTGATTGCGCTCTGAGGTTTTGAGCGATTCGTGAAGCGAGTTTTGTTCGTTTTCGAGTTCCGGTAAGCTTTATTTCGGTGGAATTTAGCGCAATTTTGGAAGTTACTTTGAATAATTGTTGCTATTTGCGATATTGGAGCTTGTTTTGTTCCTGTGATGAAGATGGAATGATTTTGGAAGGAATTTCGATGGTTGTAAGCGAATAGATTTGTTCATGTAATGGGGCTTGTGTAGTTTTCTCGTTAGATGCTGTTTGAAATCATGAATTCTAATTATAATATTCTCTGAATTTGTTGACTCCGTGTTTGCCTGACGATTCTGTTCTGTTGCTTCTTTTTGGTCATTTGATGAACTGGACGACGTAGAATTTGGCTTTGCGGATGATTGAATTTGCTTGTTCAAATTTGGACTTCAGCTATTACTGGATTCCAGATACTTTTTGCTTTCGGCTCAGCTTGATGATCGGGATGGAATAAACTGTTTAAATAGTCTTAATCGCTTTATTAAAGATGGCTGTTCTTCATGTTATTTCATCGATAATAGCTTTTGCTATGTGCGTGTTGTTGGTGCAATCGCCAAGAGTATTTGCTTCTGAGTTTATGAAGGAATTTGGGGTTTCAAGTGCTAAACAGATTCCCTATTCGGTTTCTGATGGTTGTGAACATTATTTCATTAATGGGATTCCAATGGACAGAATTAGGTTCTGTAAGGTGCTGCAGTTTTTGTATGGATATCCTTGTGTATTCGAGAAGAATGGCGGAAGTGATGGTTGCCGTTGGGATGCTTCATTCTGTAAGCACTCTAGATTTTGGTTTTCATTTTGAAACTTTTTCATGGAATTTTTTAGTTCTAATCTCTATTTGTCAACTTGATATGTGTTCTAGCTTTCTTTACATGGTATATATGTAATAGGAGTTTGATTCTTTTTCAGCTGGTCTGTCAAAGAAAGCATCTAGGAAACTGTTAAAAGAGGAACGGAATGAGGAACACATTAACCTTAAAGATGGTCAGTATATTCATCCGAGAGCAAACCAGGATCAGAAATCTTTTGCAACCCCCCAAAATATTGGAATTGCAGTGTCCGGAACTTTTGTTGTATGTTTTGGTGTCCTCTGTCCTTGTTTTTATCGAAAAAGGAAGCATGCTGATCAAGTTTTAGAGAAAGAACAACAATCAGGTGAGTCGTTGGTTGTACCTGAATTTTCTGCGCTTCGTGATAATAGGAGTATTGGTACTTATAGATTCTACATTACTTGTGTCCTATCAAAGCCATTAAGAAGGTTAAACTGAGAGTGGCAACTCAATTTATAATCTATGTTATCTATTAAGAATGATCATAGCAAGGTTGAAAGTTTTCATTTTTCATTTGTCAGTTTTTATTCACTCTTCAGCCACTCATTCTTAGCAGGGTTGAATGCAGTATGTTTAAAATGTGTATTTTGCGTCTTTACTTTCTTGAAAAGCATTGCCCTTCTTTGACATGACCTAGCGAGGATCAAATGTAATTGAAATGTTGAGTTATAAATTCTTTCTTGCAGTGCCTTCAGCCTCCATTGAAGTGATGAGCTTTGCTCCTGAAAGGATTCCAGCCAGTCCACTTCGGGTACCACCTAGTCCTAGATATTCTCCATCTCCAAGATTTAAACGGCTTGAATCCGTACATCTCAGCATGAGTCAAGTAGCTAGAGCAACTCATGATTTCTCACCTGCTCTACGCGTAGGTGAAGGAGGTTTTGGAACTGTCTACAAAGCACAGCTAGAAGGTGGGCAAGTAGTTGCTATAAAGCGTGCAAAAAAGGCAAGTACCAAATTGTTTTTGTGTACTCTGCTTATATCTAATAGTGGTGATAATATATTGTAAAATTTTAAATTCTATGTATTTTAGTGTTCGTGCATGGGCCCAATTCCCCCATACAACCGCAGCTAGTGAAACACATGTTGCACATCTGATCTGTTAACCTTAGGTTCAAAAAAAACATAATTTCGAGGACATTATCATATAATATATTATATATGTCCTATGGCACCAGTTTTTGTCTGGCTTCTAGTTATAAAATTGCTGCTCGTTTAAACAAAAGAGGCAATCCAAAGATAATTTATACATTGTGTAACGTCCAAGATCTTATTATTAAGTCTGGTTAAAGGTTTCTTTATTCAGTTTATTATGTTGCCTCTGTAATAGTTCTTTGGGCATTAATATAGTATCTCTATCACAATTATTTTGCAGGACCACTTCGAGAGTTCACGAACTGACTTTAGCAGTGAAGTAGAATTACTGTCCAAAATTGATCATCGAAGTCTGGTTAAGCTCCTAGGTTATGTTGACCATGGAAATGAGCGCATTATCATTACGGAATATGTAGGAAATGGTACTCTTAGAGAACACTTGGACGGTAATGTTTCTACCCTATGGAAGACAAAATTGAACCGTTGTTTAATTCTGATGGCTCCATTAAGGCTCATGACTACACTTTTATCCTTGTAGGTGTGCATGGAAAAGTATTGGATTTTAATCAGAGACTTGAAATTGCCATTGACATTGCGCATGGATTAACTTATCTCCATCTATATGCAGGTTAGAAACTTCTTCAATTTTCGGCTTATTCTGGAAATGTCAAAGTCATTTTTTTATTTCAGGAAGAGCCAACTTTGAAGGTGGACAGAAATCCTAATTCTATCATATCAGTTTGATTGAGTGTGTGTGTGTGTTTTTTTTTAAATATATAAAGTGATCGTTTAATTAGCTTTTTTTTAATTACTTTTTAAACTAAATATTTGGGGCTTATTTGCAACATAATTTCAAAATAGTATTTAGTTTTTAAAAATTTCTTCTAAGAGATGACTATATAAGTTAATAATTTTTTGGATTCGGTATAGCATTTTGCTATTCAAATCTCTAGGTTAGAGCAATTTTTTTATATCACTGAGTGTCTGGGCTTACTTTGCACACATCTCAACTCTCTCATACGAGAACTATGTTATCCAACTAGTTTTTTTTGAGATACATATTTGGTTGACAAGGAAACTTGTAAAACATTAATCCTATGTAGGTTGGGGCTACTATGGCTTGAACTTATTTTCTCTACACTTTTTATTATTGCTTTATAGACCACTAGGCTAATTGATGGTTCTATGGTAAACTTAGAAAATAACTTCTAAAGAACTGTCTTATTGAACTTTTATCTTGAAGTATTTCTTCTGAAAAACCATTTTTAAACCGCCTTTAATGTGATTTTTTGTTTTGATTAGTAATTATTGAAAACGATTGAATAAAATTATGCAACAATAGTTTATGAGTCGGTAACTATTTTGTGTACTCACCTAGCAACCGTTCAACTAGAAAGGTTGAGTTATAATATTATTGTATCAATAAAATTGACATACATGGAACCGAATCTCCCTGCTCAGATTTCTCAAGTGTTGTTTGGGATGATGGTATATTGAATCTTTTCTGCTTTCCAGCCAGTTAACCTTTATTTTTTTTGTTTACGACAGAGAAGCAAATTATTCATAGAGATGTGAAATCTACCAACATTCTTCTTACCGAAAACATGAGAGCAAAGGTGGCGGATTTTGGATTTGCAAGGCTTGGCACATTGAATACAGAACAAACGCACATTTCAACTCAGGTGAAAGGAACAGTTGGTTACCTTGACCCGGAGTACATGAAGACTTATCAACTTACTACTAAGAGTGATGTCTACTCATTTGGGATTTTACTCATAGAAATTCTAACTGGACGCCGTCCATTGGAAGGGAAGAGGCCTCCCGATGAGCGCGTCACGATAAGATGGGTAAGTTAAACATTTCAATCATTTTCTTGGACACTTTCGTTTGGAGTTGTAAAACTCTTGTCAAGTTCAGATAATTTGTTTTTTTAAAGAAGATGGGCAAATTGCTGCCAGATCCCCCCCAAAAGATGGATCCAACAAATCTAGAGCCTTTTTTCATCTAAAATCTTATGCTGCATCAAGCTCTATCTATATCTATAACATGATTTACTAATTTTAATCTCTTTTGGTTGACTGAATTATGTTATCATGTTCTCCATATAAAGCCCATAGAACTATGCTGACAAGTTTAGATTGTTCATAGCGTTTTTGGATGCAAATTTTACATCTGCTACATTTTGCATAAGAAGTTTGTTGAATTATGTTAAACCATCAAGCTTAAGCTGATGGGTTGGGATGATACCAACACTCCTCACTTGTTGACTTAAAATTTGAGAAATGCCCTACAAGTGAAATTCAATTTTAATTGGGGAGGAAGGGACTCGAACTCACCTACTTTGATACCATGTAGAATTATATTAAACCATCAATCAACCCAAAAGCTTAAGCTGATGGATTGGGATAAATTTAATTATAACCAAGAAGGTTTTATAAATTTAACAGCTAGCATATAAACTAGTTTTTTATGATTCATCTTACCACTGCTTATTGTTGCTGAATTGTACTACAAATTATCATTTTAATTCTTTTTGGAGGTATGAACTTTACTCATTCTTTCAAGAATGAGCAAGCTTTCATTTGTTTCTCTGTTCACTTGATTTTATTTCATTAGGAGTTTGCGGGTCCAACCTCTCAAGTGGCTTCTTGTTTTACTTTGGTATTTTGCAGGCCTTCAGCAAGTATAGTGAAGACAAGATACTGGAAGCGTTAGATCCTTCAATGGAGGAAACTTTGGATGCAGAGATTGTCGTCAAAATGTTCGAATTGGCGATTCAATGTGCAGCACCAATTCGAGCGGACCGTCCAGACATGAAAGTAGTCGGGGAGCAGCTGTGGGCAATACGAGCAGAATACATATCGTCTCAGAAGAAGACAAGAATACCTTAAAGCTGTGTGTTGCATTTGGAACTTGCAGAGGTGATCAAGTATAGTGTTGTTTCATTAATTTACCATGTCATTAGAAATTCACCTCGACAGAGTCTATTCCACGTTTGTTGTTTTACTTAATTACCCTTCATTCATCCCTGTTTAAATCACCTATTAATTTAGAGTTTTCTTTTCCTTTGTTTTTTTTTTTTTTTCCTTCTTCAGTTACCATGTTTTAATTTGAATTTTTTGTATAGGATTGAAGTCTATCAACAACAATTGTGTACCACTGTAAAAAAAAAAGGTTAATTTTTCCCCATTTTAATGCTTAAAGCTTGTGCGCTTACTTTTGTGAAGGAGGTGAGAACTTAGAATTTTCATAACAACGATTGGGTGTGCTTACGGGGTAAGATTGTTGATTATATTCGGTTTTCTAACCAAGTGGAAAAATGTTTTGAAATTAAAAATTGATAAAATTTAATGAGGTATAATTAAGGATAAACAATGGATAGAAGAAATAGCATTTTAGCTGGTATTTGACGGTTGAAAGTTAGTTTCCTGATTGACGTAGTAAAAAATAATAACAATGGATATTAACTTGAGTACGTATTAAGTGTGATTTTCTTCGGTTTGGGCTAAATCGAAAATTTTAATTGTTGTTTTGACTTTATATGGGTTTTTTTCTTCCAACCTCTTATTCTTTTAATCTACTTCTTTCTATTAAAAAAAAAAAAAAAACTTTTTTTTAAATTTTTTTTCAAACTTTTATAATTAAATAAAACAAAATAATTAGTTATTAAAATAAAATCAATATAATAAACAATTAAGAAATTTTCTAACAAAAGAACAATTACGGAATTAACACGAGTATAGCTTGCATGTTATTGAATTAAAAAATAAAAAATAAAATTTTAAATTTTAAAAATAAATAAACTAAAAATAATTAATTATGAAAATAAAATCAATAATAAACAATTAAGAAGTTAACATCATGTTGTTTAATTAAAAAAATAAAAACCAATATATTCAGTATTAGGTTAAAGAAACAAACATTACATCAATAATTAGTTTTATTTATATCTCAAAAAAAAAAAGTGTTATTTGTTCAAAGTTTTTTTTTTTTTTTTTGAGAAGCATTTGTTCAAAGATTATTACTATCACCCTCTTCTAAATATTATATAGCTATGTATTCTTACACTACCATTGAAATTTTGACACTAATTAGAGTACAAAAATTCCACTCTCATTTTATGCATTTTATCCCTCTAGCTGTAAAAATTGATTGGTAGAGAGAAAACTCTTCTTTCTTTTTTTTTTTTTTAATTTATTTATTTGACAGCTTCAAAGTTCTGAAGATCAATTAAAAGAGTAAATTTAAATTTAAAATTTTCGAAGTCTAGGATTAAATTGTAATGTAATCCATATTTTGCACTAATCTTGAACATAACAAACAATTTATTCAAATTACAAAATAAGTCAAAGACAATATTTTCAATCGATGCATAAAATTTGTAGATCTTTATGCTAGTTGATTGAATCAAATTGTTTTCATTTTCATCATAAATAATTTTCATTCATGAACGTAACTGATAATGATTAAAATTATAATGAAATCAAAGGCAAAAAAATATTAGGAAGTCTGTTTAGGAGTAGAATCATATATTATTAGCCACTGGACATGGCCTATTCAATTCAAAAGCTGGCCAGATAAAAATACACACATATAAAGTAGATCAAAAAACTGTTTTGAGATCCATTCAAACAAATATGCATAACCAAGCTAATGAACCCATTTGAAAAGCCAAAGCTAAGAGCTAATAATTCCCAATAAAAACAGATGCATATTATTAAACTCCACTTCCTAACAAGCAGTATCCAGCTCGATATATCAAGATTCAAGAGGACTTGTTTTCACTAATCACCATCTGAATATGTTTCTTCAGCTTTCTCCTTCGATGGTTATGTGCCCTGCGAACGCGAACGCGAACACGAACACGAACACATGTTATGATTAATGGCAAGAAATTTCACAAACTTCATCAAAATTTATAGTCGATTTGTTTCATTTCGCCTTCGATTAGATGTAATATGGAATATGGAATATGGAATGTGCTTTCCTTTTGATGAGGAAAGACCAGAGGATAGAATGAGCACTCTATTTCTTTGGATTCTTAAGAGATGCTTGGAAAAGTGAGATCCAGGAATAGACAAAATCATCTAATCTATCTATCTATCTCAACTGAATCAAGACTTGAAATCAATTTTACTTGTACACTAAAAGATATAGACACAAGTGAGCAAATGACTTGAAGCATATTTGCTTTCCTATTTCTTTACCATAAAGTTGTACTTCTGATTGATTGGGGCCCTTCCTGCATCTATAGTAGAGATTATTGTTTTTGACTAATTTTGTGTTGAGATTTCCCTTTTTCTCTAATCCTGTCAAAAGCTTGAATGGAATGTGGAGTCTTTATATAGCGCGTGAGCGAAGTCAGGGCTTTTATTAGGTCCAACCTCTCGCTAAACCGTGGAGTCTTCGTGGCTAAACCGTTTTGTAATTACTTATATGGTCTTATTTACATGATTGGAGGTCTTCTTTTGTGTGATCTTTTCTTTTTTCTTTTTTTTTTTTTTTCTGAATGAAAGTTTGAAATTCAAGTAATAAATAAATAAAATTACACTAACCAGTATTGATTGCGTAGTACGAATTCATCTGTTGCCACTTTCTTCCCATCATCATTTCGGTTCCAATGGTAAATTGCATGAGTCCTATTTCTGATTTCCAAAGTTGAATGACCATAGCTAGCTTCTCTAAATGCTGAGTACTCTGGTTGTGGATCTCTAAACCTAATACAAATGAACAGACCATAACAAACGTTAGAAAGATTGAATATCAGATCTAAACATTAATGTACGAATTTAGTGAATGCTTATCAAATTTACCTTGCAGCAAGACCTTCCTGGTTACCGCCATCTCCAACGGTTATG
Organism: Sechiopsis laciniata; assembly: GCA_037833695.1. Lineage (NCBI taxonomy): Eukaryota > Viridiplantae > Streptophyta > Magnoliopsida > Cucurbitales > Cucurbitaceae > Sechiopsis > Sechiopsis laciniata. Next base: position 8,071,143 of record JBBMKA010000009.1, on the reverse strand, counting down.
TAAACAGGGGCTGATTTGTCTGGTATGGTGTCATGATAACCAGTTATTTCGTCGGGCATACTTGAGATGCGATACTGAAAATAAGAAGGAAAAGAGAAGGGAATTAAAACTCGGATCCACATAACACAACTGCAATAGGAGAAAAGTGTGTTATTGTGACATGAACTTCGTGGTGTACGATAATAATGTAGGTTAGGAGGAATATATATGCAGACCACCTTATCAATTTGACCATCACTCCCATAAGATGAAGTTTGAGCCACCTAATGGAATAAACCAAGCTCTTGCCTTTTGTGGATTAAGAACGAGATAACTTACCTCCCATTTGATAATTAATTATTCACAATTTCTCTACAATGGTTTTCATCTTTAGGAAAGAAAACATTTGAGTTATTAGCCAAATTCCAAAAACTTTTTTTTTTTTTTTTTTAGTTTTCAAAACTTGACTTGGTTTTTGAAAACATGGTATAATTGATAACAAAACAAAGAACTTATAAATAGAAATAGTATTTATAATTATAATTTTCAAAAACTAAAAACTAAATATTGTCAAACATAACCTTAATAAAAAAAGTTCATCCTAAATGTTTTCTTTAAATAACTACTACAAATTTTAAATGAGTTTTTTTTTTTTTTTTTTTAAATTAACAACATTGAGGTGGGGATCCGAATCCTTGGTCATAAACACATATTTCATGGCAGGCAATTTGAATGATAATATGACAAAGCAAGTAAACATAAAACATTAAAAAGGAAAGAGCAACATACTGATCGTTCATAAGCATGAACATGGCCAGCAAAGATGACATCAACTCTGTACTTCACGAACCAACTTTCAAATACTGACTGCATACTTTCGCCCTCCTGGAAATGAGCTTGATTACTATTGTAGATTGGAACGTGCATAAGAACAATCAACCACGGCGTCTTCTCCCGATCAACCCTTTCCAACTCTTCACTAAGCCATTTCCATTGAGGTGTGTACTTCACTGAAATAAATAATTGTTAAGTTTCTAGAAAGTAAGTAGACACCTTACATAATTGATTAAAGAAAAACATAAAATAAGAAAGGACATGAGCTCATAATCCAAGTGCCTGTTTAAGCATTCAAATTAGCTAGAAACTAACATTTAAATATTCTATGGTTTACTTTAAACTAGCTATACTAAACTACGCATACCACAGTCACCTGAAGGAAAATGGAATCAATCAAAACTGGTAACTTTTTTGGACACGTTGACCTTTTAAATGATAGGGTGGAACTGCAAATTTTGGTCAAAATATTCCTAAACAAAACGACTTGTTACATGGGAAACGCTTGAACTCGAAAGCTCAATAGCTTAATCACATGTAATAGACAATTGGCGTATACTGATGATCATGATCATGTCAACTATCAAAATTCGGTCTATGCTGTGAACTTTAAAGAACCAATTAAAATTGCAATATCATCCACATGGAAAAGACGCACAATAGGAAGAATTCTTCTAACATTTACAGCTACCAAAATTGGCGCTCATTAGGCAACCGTCATTAGATCCATTTTTTGCACTTCAGTTGAAGTGATTGGTATCCTCTCTGTTATGTTCTAAGTTATCTCCATAATTTCTCAAATACATGTTTAAAAGCTATAATACTGTAAATGGTGGGGACCCAAACACCCGCATAACCAAAAAAAGTAAAGAAAAGGAAAAGTTTGTTAAAAAATCTCTGGATCTCCAACTCTGGTAGTAATTACTAATTCGTACTTAACGTGCAAACATAACGTTGATGTACAAATAAAAAGGTAATGAAACTGAAAGGAATGAAAACTTCCTACATGAAGAGCAGCAACTATTAAAGAACTTAACAACTCGTGAAAGGCAAGAATACGTACATTTATTGAGTATTTACCAAATTCTGTTAAAAAAAAAATTGAGTATTTACCAAATGGAGAGTAGGCAGATAGTACTATAATATGTGCAGATGCCCGTCTGATCGCATACCAAAGAGGACTGCTGCTTTTGGATGCCACATAAGGTGTCAGATATCGATGAATATAGGATTTGAAAGGTTCAACTTCACCCTAAAATTTAAAAAAAAAAAAAAAAAAAAAAAAAAGCATGATATGGATAATAATTAATTGACTCAATACTTAATGAAGCTGAGTAAAATCTTAAGCTAATTCCAACATAAATTTGAGTGAACAAAATATAGAGCATTAAGGAAATTATATAACAACAGTGTTTAGATTTAGCAGGATAAAATATTGTTCCCATTTTCCAGGCCAGTAACTCAGGCAGATTCAGTATTTGAATGCAGGAGAGAACTTATTTATACAGATAACGTAAATACAATGTTTACATGTACGATAAAATAATTATCTAGTTTAACATAATAAGGGATCATGCAAACAACATCAAACAAGGAAAGTATGGTTAAATAATATTATTACTGAGCTAAAATTGAAATAATATGGTTCAGTGACTAATTTTCAAACGGTGTAACATGTCAGATACACATGAATTTTTTTAAAAAAAATCAATTTCAAAACGTTTACCATGTAAGGCATGTACTCTATTTCATGATTTCCAGCAGACCAAATCCAAGGTTGATATGCTGCACTTTGCTCAGCAAATCGACCCCATGTATCCCATCTTAGTCCAACATCATTATATTGGTACCTATCAGCATAAGAGAGATCTCCAAGAAACAATACTGTCTGCCCTCCACTTTTCATATAGTGCTTAAGCGTGGAAAGAGAATTGAACGTCTGGCCCAAATCCCCTAGATCATAAAATAGCTATTTAGTAAAAGCAGCAGGACAAATAAATAATAACCACAAAAGTCTAATAGATGCAATTTTTTTTTTTAATATCTTGCGGCCTACCTAGGATTTAATATACTACATTTGGTTGCAAAAGTCTTCTAGATGCAAAAGTAGATTGAACAAGATGAAACATACAAGCAAGAGAAAACCGGCAGACTAAGTAAGCTTAACAAAAGAGTTCCTTTCTTGAGGACAGCGGTGAGGGACGAGGACCAGGCAGTGAGGGACTACGAAATTGCCTTGAGAGGAGAAACCATTGACTTTCTAAGCCCCTTGAGACATTATTTAATATCATGATCACCCTAATTTATTATTTAATGGTAACTTTTCTTTTATGATTTATGACTTATCAATAAGTTATTAAATAAAAACACAAGAATACTTTTCTAATGATGAGCAATCAATTTTGGAAAAAAAAAGTTAATAGATTCATATGTTTTTATTAAAGATATTATGATTAGCTTTTCATCAACTCAAATGTTTAAAAGTTTATTTATCATTGAGTAATAGTTTCTAGATAACATCTTTTCAAAAAAAAAAAAGAAGGGGGATTCTAGATAACATGATGAACGTGATGGTATGATGGTATCATGTAAAAGCATTAAATTGCTTAACCCTTTTAATTTGATGGAGACAAGACTACAACTAAATCATATATAACTGTACAATTGAAAGAGAAAAGGAAGAGACGTAGACACCTACTTAAATCAGTACCCCATATAAAAAGAGAAAGCTTACCAATTATCCCAAATTTGTAAGGAGCGTCAGGATTGATCTTTGGGGGTGTCCGAAACCAGAATTCTCGAGCAGAATCACCACTCCCAATCTTGTAATAATATTTGGTATCGTACTGGATCAAGGGAGCACCATTAGTTAAACTCATCAATGGAACATATTTTCAAATAGATTGAGTGTGTGTCTAGTCATGAGAGAAGAGAGTTGCAATAATCTTGGAAACAAATTAAATATGGCATGTCAAGTCCAGTAAAAAAAATCATGACTTTGAATCAAATTTCTGAATAGAATCCATTCCCATCAGTGACAGGTAGAACCAAATGAAGGTCAAGATACATAAACGAAGTTTGCATATGTAGTCATTTTTAATCTCTGAATTCCCATAAGCAAACCAGCTGGAACTTATAAGATTATTATTTTCATCAATCATAAAACTAAATTAAGTTACCTTGAGGTCACCAACAAGACAGTGATGAATGTAGCCAGACTTGTACTTATAAAAGGTGTAGTTTGTCATTGTTCCCTCTGCAGTGAGCTCATAACTCTTGTCTGAAGTACCATATTGTACACTATTTGACCCTGGTTCAACAGGCGTTACCCATGAGATAATAACGGCCTTGCCTTCATAGTCACCCTGGGTGATATGCACCTACAAGGAAGTGAAGGAAAAAATCGACAAGAAACGATGAACAGAAGATAAACAGGATAAGCCCAATAATGAAAATGCACAAGGTAACATCTTAACAGAAAAATAAATTTCTATAAAATGCACAGCCCAGAGACAACAGAATCTCAAAAGCAAACATTATGTTCATTTTCTTTTTTCTTTTAATTTTTTTCTATAATAAATATAAAGTAAAAAAAAAAAAAAGATGAGATGTGTGGCACCAAAGGAGAGAGAATGCAAATATTCTTGTTTTTTTAGTAATGCTGGTAAGTAACATATTAAACTATAAACACATTAGAAAAGGGAAGGGCGAATTAAGTCAATATTACACAATTCAGTACCAAAAATATCAACAGCTTACCTGTTGGGGGGCATTGTAACCTTTTGGAGTAGCAAATTCTTCATTATCAAGAGGCATATCAATGGATGGCCATTCTGATCGAATAAATGAACTGGTGATCCCTGCATTCCCAAATCGCAGAAAGCTAATAAATATGCACAAAGCAAATGCAAGTTGAAGAAACATGAACTGCAGCTTGGAATTTCCCAGCATGATTGGTGACTCAACCAACTGCATCAAGACATAAAAGAAACATTTCGTCATGGATTAGAACTCCTACATTCAAAAGATGATTGAAAGAAAACGTGGAAAATGCAAACATAAGTGGGGCGTTTGTTTGACGCAAGGCTATTACAAATGAGTTTTTACAACTCCTCTTCAAACAATCATATCCAAACAAGTAATTGCAATCACTCAGAATAATCACTCATATCTAATCACTAATTTCTAATCATTCATATCTAACCACTCATTTCTAAGTATTCAAAATAATCACTGATTTCTAACCTCATTCAAACGAGTTATTTTCTGCAACCTTCTACGAGCTATTACTAAAATTCAAATTTCTAATCACTCAAAATAATCCTTAATTTATAATCACTCTACAATTCCACGTCCAAACACCTTCTAAGAGAATTCAGAATGTGATGCAAAAAATTCCAAAATCAGGCATACATCAAAATTTTATTAACCATAAAAGGCAAACAAGTAATGGAATCAAGATCAATCAAGAAGAAGGAAGAAACGAGACCAAGTACACCATCAAACGAAAGAGGAACAAAATCAAAACTCTCAATCTAACGGCAAAGTCAAACACAAAATTCATAAAACAAAAGGTAAATCCAGAAAAATCCACTAATCAAACTTCACGTCTGAAACATAGCTCCATTTCCCCTGCTAAGTGTCAACATCCACAGCAAAATCGTCATTCAATGGAATCAAATCACATCCAAAAGCACAAAATCATTACGATTTGCAAGAAATCCAGCACTAATTCACAAATCCAAACCAGTTACTGAGCGAAATTCGATCAAATTATACACAGACAATGAATGAATGAAGCATTTGCGAGCGAGCGAGAGAGAGATGAAAGAACCTGAGAAGGTTAGTAGGGAAGAGAGCGGGAAAAGGCGCAGTGAAGACGCTGGATTGGATCACAGCAGCAAGAGATAAGGTGGTTTTAATGGCGGAATCATTGGGGTTGAAGCGTAAATTAGCCGCGAAGAAACCAGTGATGTGGCGTAGGTTAGAACAACGTCTTCATCCTATTCCCACTGCGGAATATTCTACCAGATTAGCTGACAAATCAATTTGAACTTATAATATGGATTTTAAACAATTTTATTAAAAAAAAAAATTTATACATTTAAATCTTTCTAGTTGTTTTATTTTGAGAATTATATATATATAACATAAAAAAAAACATCAACACTATAATTACGTATGTAATAGAAAATTAGGTTAATTATATATGTAGTAAAAAACTTGGTTAATTAAGCATGTAATAAAAAATTGGATCCCGAAAAATGATATTTCAATTAGTTTAGGGAATAACTTTTAATAATAGTCTTCAATGACTTGGTTGATAGTTATTAACTAGGAACAAAATTAAAGAAAACCAAAAAAAGAATATCACACCTAAATTTACAATACATATAATTTTTTTAAAAAAATAATACTATAATTATAAATGATAAAAAATTGGTCTATTATTATTACGTTTTGGAATGTTTATATTAAAATAATTATTTCGATTGGTGAATCTGATTTAGTTAGCGTTTGCTATTATTCTATAAATTAATATTCGCTTTTTTTAAGAAGATTAACTAATATTTGTTGCTAATCTAAAAAAACTAATATTTGTCATTATTTCTCCTAAACGAAAATTAATTCCTATTAATCATCGAATTTGTTAAATAACTAGTTTTTTTCCATTGACTACATCTTTGGGCCTAATTTTATCTTAATCAGTAAATATATGGTTATACAAAAAATTAGTTCATTAATAATGAATAATGAGGGAAATTAATAATTAATCTCTTAAATTTTTAATTTGATCGATTTCTCTAAAAAAAAAATTATAAGTATTACAATTAAATTTTTTAACGAATATTAATTATCTATAGTCCATCTATCTATTTTTAATTCCATAAATATGTACAAATTGAACTAATGAATTTTTTTAGTTTTTTAATCGAAGGAGTTTTCGTTGGTCGCGATTGTTTGTGTTTGTAACCCTAATTTATCAAAAACGATTCGTGAGAATTCGGCGTACGCGATTGAAGCTATGTTCGATTCACGCCCTAGTTCAAATCGCTTATTCTCACTCATTGAAATTCCTCTGTTCCATTAATCACACAAATTAGGTCTCCGATCGTCGAGGAGATCTAGTCAAACGACGATATACCAAAAATAATAACCTTAATGAACAACCAAGACCTGGAAATTAGGGTTTTAGCGATGGATTCCATCGTTGAAGAGGCTGGAAGCGGGCATCGATTTGATCGGATTGGGGAAACAGATCGGCGGCGGCGGCGGCGGCGAGATGAAGTTCTTGGAGAGGCATCCATTTGCAAGCTGTGTGGCGAATTTTGCAGTAAAATTGGAGGTTGGAGAAGGGTTGAGGAAGAGGGAGAATAGAGCCATTAAGGCTCAAATCTGATGCTGAAGCTGCCACTGTAATCGCTGAGGTTTTGTGGGGTTCTAGTTCTTGATCTGAAATTTTGTGAAAAATCTCAAGATTGGGTTTGAAATTTGTTTAGGGGATAGACACTGTATATGGATGTAATAATCTATAAAGGTCTAATAAATCGAATGAGTAATTGAAATAGAAAGAAAGTGTAAAAAATGACTAACTTTTTTTTGGTTAAATTTACAACACTTTAAAAGTTTTTTTTTTTTTTGGGAAATTTTAATGGAGGGAACATTCTCACAAAATAATTATAAATGTGTCAAATTTTAAAATATTTGCATTTACAATCATTAATATTTTTTACGTATGTGGAGGAGAGAATTAACTTTTGGAAGAGAAATTTTCTTTCAACGTTGGTTTCACTTTGGAGAATGATTGTATGGGTTTGATAATTCTGTTACCACTTTTAAATAACTAAAATAGATATCAAATGGGAAACTCTTTCTTGAGGTTTTTTGAAGTTGAAAGTTGATGTTTCTACTACTCAAAATTTAAGGGAACAAGATATTGGTTGGGTAGTTCGAGATTATAAAGGTCAAGCAAAGAGAGCTTGGTGGAGATTGAATTTAAAAAATTTGTCTGTTAAAGTTTGAAGGATATTGTTGTGATAGATAGTCTCAATATCTTATAAGTTGCAAGACTCATTCTTACCCCATTATTTTAATGAAGTCTGGTGCTTAAGTAGTCATCAAAACTATTCGAGATGACTTCCTGTATATTTATGAATTGATATTAAGCAATTAATTGCTTTATTCAGGCATGATGAATATCTTTTATTCGAGTAGGTTTGTGTAAGAAGGTGGCCCATGCTTTCTTGATTACTTTTATTGGAAAGTCCCATTTCACATTGATGAGAATAGACCTATTTTTGTTGGATGAGGGATCAACTTTAGAGGTTGATGATCTAAAAAAAAAAGAAAATTTATTGTACGGATTTGACGCAAATTAATGGAGTTTTTTTGTTTTAAAAAAAATCACCCATTTTAATTCTTTTTTAATTTAAATTGAGAGAATAGATCATAAATTTAACATAAATAGTATTACTTCTTTCCTTTTTTAGAACCACAATCATTCGACCAATAACACACTACCAATCTATTCGGTCATTTTATTATTTATTTTTTGTTAAAATTTCATTTTGGTCCCTAGATTTTGATGAAAGTTCTATTTTGATTTTTTGACTTTCAAATGTCTAATTTTAGTCCTTGAACTTTCATATTTGTCCAAATTTTGCCCATAAACTTTCAAATATTCAATTTTGATCCTTTAACTTTTTAAAAAGTTTAAAAATAGTCTTTATAAATTAAAAAAATAATTTAAAATTACAAAGGACACGTTTGGGACGCCGGGAAGGGAAGTGTTCCTTCACGGCGTTTGGCCTACGGGAATATTTAATCCTGCTTTACACGACGTGTGGGCTCCACATGCCCAAATATCCCTACTCGTGGAGCTCACGTGTTTTTTTTTTTATTTTTTTAACACTTTACATAATTCTTTTCAACTTTCTTTGTCTATTCTTTCCTTACCCTTCATTTTTTTTTTTCCATCCTACAGTTTTCCTTATTAACTTTAGAGGAAGATTTGAGTGCAGTCATGGCTGCACTCCATTGGTGATGTGGTTGATGTGGCTCTTTGAGAGCCACAAGTTTTTTTTTTTTTATAATACTTTTTTGTTTATAATTTTTTTTTTTTGTTGTGGCTGGGTGCAGCCAAATCTTCCTCTTAACTTTATTTTAAATTTTATACTTTTTTCCTTAATAACCATGTTTCAATTTTTATTAACTTTTAGGATCTAGGTAAATTTTATTTCAATTTTTTTAATTCTTTTTTTTTTGTTCTAGTTTTCAAATAAATATATTCTTTCCAATTTTTATTTATTTTTTAATTACATTTTAATTATAGCATTTTTTTTAGAGGATTTTAATTATAGTATTAAACTAGGATTAACCACTCCCTTAAATCATCAATAATTAATGGATATCTTTATGACTAACATCTATTTTAATTTATTTGATCATATTTATTTAGTATATGTTACTTATCTGTGTAATATATATATATATATATATATTTATTTATTTATTTATACATTTATACATTTAATTTTTTTTTGACAATTTATGCATTTGAATTTCGTTATATAAAAATACATTTGTAAACATTGACTTTATTATTCATGAGTGTTTTTAAACTCATACATCTTTTTAAATAAAAATATCGTGAATATCCATAATCAACTTATCTATTTTAACTTATTTGAACATATTTATTTGTTATGTATATTTATATGTGTTGTTTTCTTTTTTTTAAATGCAATATTTACTGGTGTTCTTTAAACTAGAGTTATAATTATTTATGTATTTAATCTTTTTTGAAATGCAATATTTACTCATGTTCTTTAAACGAGAGTTATAATTATTTATCAATTGCTTTTAAAATGTATATTTATCATAAGTTTTCTTGATATATTATGCGCTTTAAAAAATATTAGCAATTATTATACTTTTGAAATTTATTATATTAGATATATTGATAAATATTGACTTCATAATTCATCAAACTCTTATAAATACATACATAGTTTTTAAAAATAATTCTAAAAACATATTTATATATACATTTGAAGTAATTTCTTTATCTTATTTGATAATTTTAATATTAAAATGTATCCAACTTAATTTTTGTGTTAAGATAATAAATGAAATGAATTTCAAAACAATATTGATAAAAGAATATTTATGCATTTGTAATTTATTTCTAAAATTAATTTTTCATTTAAATTATAAATTAAATAAAAATAAATTTCATAACAATTAGAATGTTTATGCCCTGTACTTTAAATAAGTACAATAATATTTGCAATTATTATGCATTTGATTTTTATTGACAATATATATTTAAAGTTTGTTATATAAAAATATATATTTGTAGTATTAATTTTATGATTGGGTGATTTTGATTAAAAAAAATGTAGTAAATTTTAAGTTTCATTTAAATATTAAAAAAATAAAGTAAATTTCAAAATGATATTCATCCTTATATTCAATTAGAAATATTAGATTTAAAATATTAAATATTTAAAAAATAAATTACATCACTTAACACTAATTTATTATCACTTTTCATTCATTTTTTTCCTCCCCAACCATAAACTTACTCTTTCTTTCCTTCCCAACTCACCCTATCCAAACATTTCCAAAGAATATTAACAATCTCTCATCTTCTTCTTCCTTTTGTGCTCTTGTTTTATGGTTTTCTTTTTTTTTTTTTTTTTTTTTCATAATTGTATAGAGGGGAAGAAGGAGGCCAAAATTTGAATATCTTCAACCATTTTTTTTGGCCATGAGGCGTTTCATTAAATCAGCAACCACTTCTCTTTTCCCTCTATCTCCTTCAATGGCTTCTTCTAATTCATCTTCCTCCGATTAGTATTTTCTTTTCAATGGGATTTTTCTCCAATACCCAGATGCTAAAGTTAATTAGCTTTGTTGTTTATAGGATGTATTGAACATGGTTCATCCTCCTAAGTCGGATTGGTACGAGGATTTGTATGCGTCTATTCTGGCTAATGGGATGAAATGTATGAACCTGAAGTTAGGTTAGCCCTAAGTTAAGTTGCAGTTGATTTGAATTTCTGAATTGCTAACACTGTTGCTATATGTTTGGTTAGATTGCAGATTATAACTCCAGATGTTTTCCAATTTGAGAGGGAAGGCTCAAAAAGTTTTGGAGATTGGAATTGGTACAGGCCCTAATCTTAAAATATTATGGTGGGCATGTTGCTTAAACAAGTTCACATGGTTTTTTCTTCGCATTCTGGCCTCCTTCTTCCCCTTTAAGCAAAAACCAGAAAACAGAGTACAAAGGGAAGAAGAACATGAGAGATTGTATTAATATTATTTGCAATTTTAAATTATTATTTTTTAATTAATAGAGACTATTTTAAAATTTTTTTGAAAGTTAAACGATCAAAATTTAATATTTGAAAGTTTAGAGACTAAATTTAGATAAATATGAAAGTTCTAAAATTAAAATTGAACAAATATGAAACTTTGAAAACTAAAATTAGACATTTAAAAATGAAGATATCAAAATCAACCTTTCATCAAAGTCGAGGCATCTCAAAATTAAAATTTAAGAAACTAAGATGAAAGTGCTAGAGGAAAATCATAATTTGTTCTTAAAAAAAAGAGGAAAATCATAATTTAACCTGTGGTAAGATGGAAACTTACCTCAACTCAGAAATTCAGATTGGCCGATCAAAAGTCATGCAGTGGGATCCCGGCCGACGCCGGTGGGCCGTTACTCTCCGCCGGTCCTAAATCAATTTCCATTCCCGCCAAATTTCATATTCCGCGCTCGGAAGTGAGAACTACTACGGCGGCCGGGATCATTAGGGTTCCATAAAGAAACGGAGCCAGAAATGGCAGGAAGCGAAAGATCAAGATCTAAACTCGTCGGAAAACTAAGCAATTTCACCGGTTTCAGTCCTCAAAACATGGAACAAAATACTCGAGTTACAGTTCAACGATCATGGCTGTCGCACCTGAAATCACGATGCCGCCTTCCACATTCCTACGACATCGTTGCTGTCTTGTCGTGTTCTTTATCTCCCAATCTTCTTTTTGTCAATTTTCTTCTTTTGATTCTACTTTTTATTTTTTAAATCGAGAAATTGGAGTTTCCAAACTTTAATGTTGGTCTAACTATGTCCGTCCCTAGGCCAAGTACGCCAGTGAGGTCTTGAGGCGAGCACACCTTGGCTCCGCCACCGGTTGGAGACTCTTTCGATTCTACTTTATTTTTTTTGATTTTCTATTACTTTTCTATTCATCTCATTATTGTTAGTTTTACCTCAAATTTGTCTATAATCGTTACGATTGAGCTGGACTTTGGTATTTGAATTCTTGCATCTTGCAAATGAATGAATGTGATTTTAGCTTTTGGGTTACTTTTCTTTATTAAACACTCTGATGAGGTTTCCATTATAATCATTTTTCATAGTGCTTATGCTTTATCGATTATATTATCCACTTAATTGCCAATTATTGAAATTTCTTACGTTTTCTGGTCCCACGAAAGGAACATGGACGCTTAGTTGGAGATTTGTCACTTTAATTTGTTGGCCTCTACTTTACTTTACGTTTCCTCTTTCAATGAGAAAATTGCATACTTTATTGTTTTGTTTTACCTATCTTGCAAGCTATAGAATGATGCCATGGTGATTTGTTCGAATTAGATGTAATAGCCATTTTCATTACACAACATATTTATCTGTCACTGTTGCTCTAGAATGTTGTTCTGGGTATATGCTTAGCTACACATTGTTCTATGTTGAAATTCTTGGCATGTTTGGGTTTCTAAATCTGCCCAAATATTGTTATGATCAAAAGTGGATAAAGAGTTTCTCCATTTAGAAGTGCTTGAATGTTTTTATTTAGAAGCATCACAATCGTTCTTGTAAGCTTCCACCATCTTTCCTAATTGCTGGGTGCACGGTAAGTGATTGATGTTTATGTTGTTAAGAGTCTATATTTTTATCAATAAATGGAGAATCTGACATGATCATGAGTTATTCTAGGAAGGGGTAAGCATTGAAGGGATATTGATGCAAAAATATCTTTGTAACGAAAATGTGTTGGAGATACAAGCTTGGGTTGTTTCTCATTCTCAGTGTGGTGCTCATGTGGGTTTCCTCTGCTGAAGTTACCCAGGTATGTTTATCCGTTTGCCCTTTTATGAACTGGCATTCATTATCCTGATTTTGAAGAAATGGGGGACGATTTAGATAGATTTCAATTTGGTATTAGTGTTAATTCAACATTAGTTTCTGAGCTGTTCTATTTATATCAACCGAGTTCTGGACATCGATTTATCATAATGATACTTGGAATGCATGGTGTTTAATAATACGGGTGACTGACTTTTTCAGTAAGTTGTTCAATGTTCAATCCACTTTCTTTTATTCCTATTTATCATGGGGCATCTGTTAGAGAAATTTGTATTCTTGATAAATGTTCTGCATCTAGGCGAGCTTCTTCTAGGCTCACATATTTCATTGGGGCTTTCTTTCAAACCCAATTTGATTATTAAATTAGGCTTAAAGTAAATTATTTTCATTAACAAACTATCATAGTTTGACCTAGTGGTCAAAAAGGACATTAGAAATTTAAGAGGTGAGGAGTTCAGTCCATACTCATAGTGACCAACTACCTAAGAATTAATTTCTTATGGATTTTCTTGACATCCAAATGTTTGTAGGGTCCGATGGTATATCCTGTGAGAATAGTCGAGGTGTGTACAACTTGGAAAAAAAATCATTATTTGTGGGAACCAAGATTCTTTTTGGAATGAAGTACGTGGTGTATAATTTATTGCAGTTAATTGATGCACATGGAGTTTTCTCTTATTTTTTTTTCTTTTCAACTCAACAGTTTTTTTTAGTTCTACAACAAACGAGAGTGGGAGATTCGAATCCATAACCTTTTGGTCATTAGGTGTACATTGATGTTGTTGAACTATTGCACTTATTGGCCAAACTCAGCAGTTGCATTATTGTCTATGTTGCATTAAGTATTTTTTACTTGAATTCCTAATCCAACTCAAGCAGCAACAGCAACTGACCAGTATGTTTTTTCAGAGTATATTTGCAGATTATGAGCAACCATTTGCAGTTTCATATGTTACGACATCACTTTTGATAGTTTATCTTCCAATAGCGTTGCTCAAGGACTGGCTACTCAGTCTTTTTAATTGCTGCAACTCTAAACGTGGTGATAATCTCAATGTTGTTGAACAGTCCGTAGAGTTGCAGAAAAATGATGTGAATCTTGCTTCTGAAATAGAACATCAAGGACAGTTAAGTTGTAAAAACTGTACCATAGACATATATAGTAAAGAGGAGAGAACACCATTGGTGGCTATACATATAGGTCAAGAAAACACGCTGAAAAGAGACCGAAAGTTTACTGCAAAGGAAGTTGCTGCTTTTGGCTTCTGCATTGCTCCTATCTGGTTTTTAACAGAGGTGAGGTACGCATTTCCTTGGAGGGTCAGATCTTATGTATTTAGTTATATATATATTTTTTTAGCATGAGTCATGACTGAATAAGATAACAGTTTTTATGTCTTCAAACTTTATATTTCTTATCAATTTATAACTTCGAAATCTATAATCTTAGACATATTGTAGGATCCCCACGTCATTGTTGTCATACTGTAAAACTATAAAAAAATCTATAAGATAATTTAATGGCTCTAGTGATGTGATAAGAACCAAATATATATTATAATTAAAAGATAATAAAGATACGAGATAACCCAAGTGTTTGAGGTACTTGGACCCTCCCTATCTTGAGATTACTCTCAAGCCCTAGATACTCACTATCTCAATATTTCTCAATGTATCTTTACCCCCCTTCCCTCTCTTATTTATAGTCTAATAAGCTTATCCTACTCCTAATAGGATTGACCATTCCTTATCCTACTCATAATAGGATTGTTCATTCCTTATCCTACTTCTAAAGGGGTCTTATCATGACGTAACACATGCGCTCGTCGGTACAGCGAACGCAGTCATAAGCAATTTGATGAAAGGATATTCTACATTATATATTTAGAAAGATTGTGATTATATAAATACTAATCGAACTTGATGAAGTTTCAAGTACACCAGTCTTAAATATTTTAGGGTAGATCTCAATAGGACTAAATAACATTAGGTAATCTTATATTCTCATTTAAGAAAGGAATTGTGCATGGAAATCCAGACATTTATTAAGTATTAGGCTGTATTATGGCTAAATGTGTTGAAAATTATTGTAATGTCTGCAGTATTTAACAAATGCCGCACTTGCACGAACAAGTGTTGCGAGTACCACATTGCTATCTTCCACTTCAGGGTTGTTCACTCTTTTGATTGGTGCATTGCTCGGTGAAGACACAATAAATATAGTTAAAGTTGTCTCCGTTGTTGTTAGTATGGCTGGTGTTGCGATGACAACATTCGGGAATACTTCAGCTGCGGATGAATTACAGAAAGTTGGGAATGAGTATGTCAGTTCTCCTCTGCTTTGGTGAATTATTTGGACCATTCTTGCAGACCATGTTCTAAAATAAATGGTGGCATTGTCAAACATTTTTATCAAATTTTTGTTTTAACCTTGATGAAGTAAATGAGTACAACTGTTTTCAGAGCACTTCTGGGGAATGTCTTTTCAGTCCTCTCATCAATGACTTATGGCCTGTTCACTGGTTAGTCATCTGAACTTCTATTGCGATGTGCAGTTAACATCTAATCTACTGCAAAGACATATTTTTTCATTTACTGATTCATTTGTTTACATTGTGCCTTGGGTGCTGCAGTGCTTCTCAAAAAGTTTGCTGGCGGAGGACAAAATTTAGATGTGCAAAAGTTATATGGCTGTATTGGACTTTTCACCTTTGTTGCTCTTTGGTGGTTAGGTAAGGGCAAAATTTTCTCTAGCTTAGCGATTAGTTGCCTATTTATTTATTGGTAACATATTTTATCGAGTTTCACTTCTTGTTGTCTCTCTCTTAGTAAGAGGGAAGGGGTGTTATGGAAGTATATTTCCAATCATAAAGAAAGAAACCTTTTGCTTCATACAAGGAACTGATTTTATTACAGAATTCAAAGGGGAGGACAATAGGGGGGTGTTCGTTTGTTGAATTTATGGAGGATTTAGAAATGAGTATTTGCTAACTACTTCTCAAAAAACTACATCCAAACAAGTTAGTGTAACTACTCAAAACAACTCTTCATTTTTACTACTCAAAATAACTATTTATTTCTAACCACTCAATTCTAATCATTCATTTCTAACTACTCAAAATAACTCTTCATTTATAACTACTCATTTCTAATCATTCATTTCTAACTACTCAAAATAACTCATTTTTAACCACTCATTTTAAATCATTCATTTTTTACCACTCAAAATAACTCTTCATTTCAAATCCACATTCAAACAAGCCATTGTCTCTAACTTCTTTACAAAAAGTCACATTCAAACAGGTTTTTAGCTGCAACTCCACAAAAATCTACATTCAAACAAGCTATTACAAAAACCTCAATTTCTAACTACTCAAAATAATTCCTCAAACTAACTCTTCATCTAAACACCTCCTAGATTCTTCCAAGAGTCTTTTTTTTTTTTGTATTGCACAGTTGTTATTGGTTCCTATCATTGATGATAAAATCAATTTCTTTTGCATAGCATGTTTTAAGCATTAAGGTGCAATTTCAGGTAGGATAGAAAAACCAATAATTTTGATTCTAATATATTTGACACTAATCTTGCTATCCTTAGAACAATGAAGCTCCATAGTTTCCAATTCTAAAAGGAAAAAAGCTACTTCCATTGTATATTAAATACTTCTAAATTTCCCTGTCTTCAGTGTGGCCTCTGACTGCCATGGGCATTGAACCCAGATTTACGTTCCCCCACTCTGCTAGTGTGGAAGAAGTTATACTTGTCAATGCTTTTGTTGGAAGTTTTTTGTCCGATTATTTCTGGTAATCACTGAAGAAAGCCTTTTAGTTTAGATCGTTTTTTTAATTATTATTATTATTTATGTTTTTTGGGTTTTCATCATTTAATTACTGTCTCCTGATGTATGATTTTATGGTACACACAGGGCCTTGGCTGTTATTTGGACTTCTCCTCTGGTAGCTGCCCTAGGTGTTTCCCTTACTATACCAGTTGCAATGTTGGAGGATATGATCATCCACGGCCGGCAGTATTCGACAATTTATATCATTGGGTCAGCTCAGGTAAGTAATTTGATTCCTTCAAACAACTAAAATGGTGAATTATCTTATTCTGATTCACATATTTAAATTTTCTCAGTAGGATTTAAATTTTGAATCATTGGATGAAACTATATTTTCTTATTGTTGATACTTGATTGTAACACAACAGTCCTACTATATTATTTGTACTGTTTTATATGGTATTCTTGGATTTTTTTTGTGATATCTTCTTTAAATTTAGTTTAAGCTCTTTGCAATCAAATATTTCGATAACTTTTTTTAGTTGCAAGTGCAACTTGTAATCCCCTCGACTATTTTTTCAGAATGTCTAACCATCGGGATCCTCTTTGTTTATCATTATTACTTATTTTAATGTAATAGTTAAGGACCACCCTTCTTTTTTTCCTTTTTTTTTGAACAAACTAGTAATCTCATGTTGAGAGTACTAGACCGTTGGAAAGAGCGAGAAAGTAATGCCATATTTACTTTATTAATGTGAATAATACTACTCCCCGATTATAAATTGGAGCAAGGATTCATGTGTAAAAAGCTCATTGTATAAGGATGTAAATCTTACCCACTAGGGTTGGTTGCAAAAATTCTTTCAAAAAAAAGAGAAGAATTGCCTGCACCCCCACCATGATGTCACTCATGTGGCACCTTTGGTGCCCCACATCTAGTCTCTCTTTTTTTTTACTTTATATTTATTATAAAAAAAATTAAAAGAAAAAAGAAAATGTGTGGCTCCAAATGAGTGACATCATGGTGGAGGTGCAGCCTGGGCTACACCCAAATTCGTCTAAAAAAAACAGAAAAAAAGAGAGATTTGATAGGAGTAACGAGCAGGGGTCATTTAAGAAACATAAAACGTCATGGAAAATTTTGAAAAGTTCTTTCAAATGGGATTATATAAATCCAATTATTATTAATATTCTTTTATTTTGCATTTATTGTGAAACAATTTAGAAATAGAAAAAAATAAAAAATAAAAAAACCTGTGATAATCCATTTTAGGAGAGATTAATTAAGGAAACTGAAACAATGCGATTAACAGTTTAACCATCATGGAGTGGCTCAATTGGTCAAAGAGGATTTTAGAGTGTATAAGGTGGTGAGTTCAATCCATGGTGGCCACCTACCTACGAATTAATTTCCTATGGGTTTCCTTGACATCCAAATGTTGTAGGGTCAGGCGGTATGTCCCATGACATTAGTCGAGGTGTGCGCAAGCTAGCTCGGACAATCATGAATATTAAAAAAAAGAAATCACTGGAAGGAAGAGAGAAACAAAAAATTGTAGTTCAACTATATATCCAAAAGTTTTTTTTTTTTTTTTTTTGTGATATCTATGAGTGTCAAGGATAACTTACACACTACACTATTCTAACGAGACATATCGTTTGATCTTATAGTATATAGATATCAAAGAAACTTGTAGGAAATTATTTTCTAAGTAGGTGGTCACTATGGATTGAATCCATTACCTTTTGGATTTCTATGGCCCTCTTTGACCTCTAGGCCAACCGAGTATGATTATGCATCCAAAAGCTTTAGCAAGGGCATCTAATAACTTCTCTCAGTATAGTGTTCAATGCAATTCAACATTTTGTTTGTTTAGGATCTGCATCTCAAAATTAGAGAGAAAAAAAGAAAAAAAAAAACAGTTGTTCATTATTTTAAAGTGTTGTTCATTATATGATTTATACTAAATCATGGAGTTGGTTTCTTGATATAGGTATTCTTGGGATTTGTAGTAGCAAATCTTTCAGATTGGTTCTCTCAAAACTTGGCATCCAAGCTCTCAAGAACAAGTTCCCAACTGCGATCAATTTCTTTCGGACTTCTGTGATGTATGTTTTCCACATTTCTTTCAAAAGTGAATTTTCCCTGATTATGGCCCAGATCCTCGAGAATGCAATGTATCAATACTTCATAGTTCTAATTTCTAGAAAGGAATGGCCATGGATTCATAATCTTTTCCGCCTGTTTTGGTTGACAGAATGTTCTAGATGTAGTGTTGTGTTTTCTATCACATGTTATTTTGATTGGTCAAAATTTTTGGTGAAGAAGGTTACTCTCCCTGTTAGATCAAAAGTGGAAAGATTTGCAATAAAGTGTGATATTTTAACTGGTTAGCTGTTGAAATGGCTTGGACTAATTAGGTTGTACCACGAACTAATATGTTAATTACGTTATATATTTTTGTATTTGGCTTTTATGTAATTTTGCCAAAGGATGTTTTTTAGTTCTATGAGAGATGTATTATATAAACTGGCTAGCATTTTGTATTTGTTGAAACATTCCTAAGATCTTCCATTTTATTTGTTATGTTCTTAGACTTTGCAAATTCAATACAAGAGGTCCGATTTAGAGTTAATTCAATGTTGTCCAAA
>JBBMKA010000009.1:8028554-8051635 GCA_037833695.1 Sechiopsis laciniata | reverse complement strand
TTTCAACTATAATGTTAATTATTAAACAAAAATATTCATATGAATAGATAATTTCATCAACAAATATATTTTTATTTTAAAATTAAAGGGGTAAAGTATAGAAAAAAATATTAAAAAAAAAAAAAATTAAACGGGGCGGGGTTCGGGGAATCGGAGACGGGGAATACATTCTCCGGCCCCGGCCCCGATTAGCCCACGGGAAATTTTTTTCCCTCGGCCCCGTTCCGCGGGGCCGGGGCCGGTCGGGGAAAATGGACATCTCTAATGATACTTAATCTTGAATGAACATTACTCTTGAAATTTTGACTAGAGATTTCAAAAGTTTCAATTTTTTATCTAAATTTTTGTTGTCTTGAAAAGTACTTGTCTGTCTTAGTTAGCAGAGTATTATTCGTTTTTTTTTAATTGTTGTGTTTGTCGTATATTGTTGCCGTGTCAATCATCGTCCATCTTTTTACCCCCAGTTCTTTTTTTAATAATTTTGGGTATAGTTTTTGGAAGTACAAGTACATATCCAACCTTTATGAACTAATGTCTAATTTGTTTTAAACTTTCGATAAATGTCTAAATAAAAAATTAGGTAGAAGAGATAATTTTTTCATCTCTAAAACACCCCTTATTAGTCTTGGTTTAAAAACAAACAAAACAAAACAAAAAAAATGATTATACCCATCATCAACCCTTGATTCAAGGAATAAATGATCGATTTCTTTATTTTTTAAAATATATTTCCCCTCAAGTAATTAAAATATCATCTCTTGAAATATTTAAACAAAATAATATTGATGAACCAACAACAATTGGAAAAATCTCACGGCCTTATTCAAAACGTAGAAAATTCTTTCTCACTCTCTTCCAAATGAGTGTTTTTTTTCCTACTTTTTTATCCCATTTTATTTCTAGGATAAAAATCCCAGTGCAAAAATTATATTTGAAATCTTAATCTCCAAGTCTTCAAACTCTTCAAACGATTTTCGGTATTCACGAGAATTGAAGTTAATTTTGAATATTGGTTTTTGAAAATCTTCTAGGAGCTTCTTCATTCTTCCAACCTAAATTTTTTAAAGTTATTTCACTCTTTCTTGGAGCTTTTACTCCAACCTTTTCTCCTCCAAATATGAGGTGCGTGCTTTTTTTTTTTTTTGCAATTTTTTTCAATTTCTTCGTATCCTAGCTCACAAGTCATCTCCCACATGCGACCGTTTTTTCAACTTCTCTAGAATTCGATCTCCACCTCATTACATTTCCAGGTTTTAATGTAAAAATAAGAGTATCCACACTGTTGTGTACTTCTTCAACTTACAATCTTTTTGATTTTATACTGTGTAAGCACTATCATGGACCAACCGATATCCATGAATATGCACATAAGTGTAAGCACGTTTAACATGCATCCCTTGACTTACATATGAGTACATAATGAATTCCAGCAAAATTTATGAATCCAGCTTGTCAGATACTATTTTATTTTTTTATTGCTTATTAAATTTTCGTTTAAGAATTTAATATTCATTTATTACAATGTATCCAAAGATATGTACCAATATGTACTGTCAAATATGTATTGTTCTTGTTTTTTTCCAGATTTCATGATAAAATAGCTGTAACAACTTTTCTGTTTTAAAAACAAAACATAAAGCTTCAAATATTTTTTTAATTAACAAATTTATTTTTGGATTGTTGAAAATTTAGATCTTCTTTTATTTTAATATTTAAAATTTTGTTGGTGGTTAGAAATGAATCTAAAATTTATTTTAATAACTCATGCAACTTCAATTGAAATCTAATTAATTATTTAATATTTACAAAAAAAATTAGATTTAAACGCTTATTTAAAGTATTTAGAATTGTAGACATTTATTTAATAATTATTCAAAAAATAGATATTTTTTTAGTTATTCTTTATTTTTAATTCAACTACCATTTGGGTGGAGGAGTTTAGAATCATAATCTCTATTTTCTTGATTAGAGAATCATACAAGATGTTATTAAAATTGTGCTTAATTTTAGCATCATTAAATAAACATCAACTACCACCAAAATCACACTAGCAAAAATTCTATCCATCATTTTTAACTCTTCGGTAGATATTTTTTATTTATCAAAAGTTCAAATGTTAAAAATCAAACTTTTCTTTTTTTTCGAGAAGAGTATAGTTCTAATAATATTATATATAACTAACATGAGATTAGAAGTTTGAAATACACTTCAAATGTTATTTAATAAAAAAAAAATCTAAGGATATTTTGGAAAGGAAAGGGTTTAGGTGCAGCCATGGTTGCACCCCCTTGATAACCACACACAAAGAGAGAGAGAAAAAAAAAATTTGTGGCTCTGAGAGTTCCACATCAGCGGGTGCAGCCATGGCTACACCCAAAGCTGTCTCTTTTGGAAAGATCAATTTCTCTCTCTTCCCTATTTTAGAATTAGGCATAGATTTAAAGCCAAGATAATTATAATTATTTAATTAATAAGTTCTATCAAATTTGGCGTGCATTACTATTTATCTAATAATAATAATAATGATTGAGGTGGTAAATGATGATGGTGATTCTAAGAACATTAGTGTTGAAATTTTGACGAGAGAGAAAAAAAGTTTCATTTTTTTATTCAAAATTTTCATTGTCTAGAAAAATACGGTGCATCTTAGCCAAAGTATTATTGATTTTTTTATAATGTATTATTCATCTTTTTTTAATTGTAGTGTTTTCATACATTGTTTCTTGTTAATTACCATCCATGATCTTCCTAATTACTTCTAAATTTGGGATATAGTTTAAATGTAATTGAGAGTTTAGGAATGTTTGGTATATTTTATGTTCTAAACTTGTGCCTAATAAATAATTATATTATTTAAATTACAAAGTAGGTCAGCAAAAATATGAAATATTTTCAATTAATGATAAAATTATGTACATCATTATACTTTTTTTAGTTTATGTACATCATTAACTTTATATATATATAGATTATTACCATTAGTTTGTAATTGAATCTATATATATAGAAAAAAAAAGGTTGAATCACAGTACTTGGTCAAACTTCATCTTTGACTTTAAGCCTCGATGGATCTTCTTATTGAAATAACAAAAAAATAATTTGGCATTTCCAAATTTGATTTTAATTAGTTTTCTTAATGCCATATGAATTAAAAAAAAGTTTTCTTAATACATATATTATTTTTTGGTTTCATGGATTCAAACAAAATTTTCTATTTATTTAGTACAGTGACGATAATTGACTCAATTAAATTGAGATTGAAAATAATGATAAAAAAATATAATGAAATTTGTTTAAAAAAGAACAAGTTTTCTTTTGTTTTTTTTGAAAATCGAGAAGCTCCCCTATACCTGGGACACCACTGACCCGTCCCTAGGACGCGGTACCGGAATATTTCGAAGAATATTTTAGTTTAAGCGCTTTTCAGCGGCAACTAGGGATCTCTCAAGGAAGCGTGCTTTGAAGTCCTTGCCCTCAATCGCTGGACTGTCCCTTGAATACAAAAAAAAAAAATAATAATAACTTTTCTAAATTAGAAAATCTTGAGATAACTATTTATAAGGCTAGGCAACAACAACTTTTGCTGCCCAGCAACGTGGAGAAGTATAAGTCTCATGTTTTATTAGAAATGAATTCATTAACTTTTGTAAATAAATTTTGAACTTGTTTTTTTTTTTTTTTTAATATAAATTTGATTTCTATCATCGTGTTAGATGAATTAGTCTTAATCTACAATTTGATTTCTATCATTGTCTGGGCTGGGCAGTAACAACTTTTGCTGCCCAGCAACGTGGAGAAGTATAAGTCTCATGTTTTTTGTGTTAGATGAATTAGTCTTAATCTACATTTTTATTTCACTTTAATATAATATTATCATTATAATTAATATTTTCTATTTTATTAACATAATATTTGTATCCTATTTAATATCAGTAGCATGAAGTGCTTGCCATTGTCTACCGCTCATCAACATCAAAGAATTCCAACTGTTCGTTGGCTAGAACGGCCAGTAGGTGACCAGAAAAGAGCCCGTTTGCCTTTTAGAGTTGTGGGTTTCGTTACTCGGCCACTTCTGTGGTAAAGCTAATATTTGGCCTTGGGTTGCCACCTTGAATAACTGCAAACCTATGCCATTTGGCTCCCAAGCGAATGCAATAATCACGACTGTCTGGATCAGTTTGCGCGCATCTCGACTATTATCACATGATATACAACCTGATCCACAATATTTGGATATCAAGGAAATCAATAGTTAAGTAACCCATCACGTCTTAGTTCCACAAAGTCCTCTTCACTAATAGACCACTTCATGATAGTTGAAATTTTCAATATTTTACTTTGACGAGGATTATATAAAGCACGTAGAACTACAATTATTCTACCCTCCTCACTAATTGCAGAGTTTTTGTATTTTGTAATCTTGTAATTTTATACATCAATGAAATTCTGATCCCAAAAATATAAAGCACTTTTTAGGATGCAAATTTTACATCCAATTACATTCTGCATAAGAAGTTTGATAAATTTAACATGTAGCATATATACTAGTTGTTTATGAATCATATTACCATTACTTGTTGTGGTTGAGTTGTACTACAAATTATTATTTTAATTTTTATTGCAAGTATGAACGTTATTCATTGTTTCAAGAAAGAATAAGCTTTCATTTGTTTTAGTGAGTTTGAGGGTCAAACTTTTCGAGTTCCTCTTTGCCTTACTCTGTTACTCTGTAGGCTTTTGAGAAGTACAGTGAAGATAAGATACTAGAAGCATTAGATCCACTAATGGAGGTAACTGTCGACACAGAGATCGTCATCAAAATGTTTGAATTGGCAATCCAATGTGCAACACCTGTAGGAGCGGATCGTCCATACATGAAATTAGTTGGGGAGCAGCTTTGGTCAATAAGAGCAGACTATATATCGCAGAAGAAGCCAAGAACAACTTGAAACTCTAGAGGTGATCAAGTATAGTGTGATTTCATTAATTTTCTATTTCATTATAGTTTCACATACAACGATCTCATTCATTCATGTTCTTAAATCACCTATTAGTGTATTTTCTTTTTCCCTCAATTACCATATCTTAATTTCAACTTTTTGTTTAGGATTGAAGTCTATCAACAACCCTTTGTGTACCATTGTAAAAAGAGAGGTATTTATTTTCCCAATTTGATGGTTTAAGCTTGTGGACTTACTTGCATTGCCTACAGTATTGCCTAGAGTAATTTGAAACGAAGGTTCGAAACTTGTAGGCCCCGTTTGATAACCTGTAAGGACCCGACCCAAATTAGGGTGTAAACCTAAGTCCTTAACTCTAAATGCATGAAAACAGTGTTCGACACTTAGTATATGTATAATAAATTCGAATTCCAACCTTTGAAAATCACTAAAAAGATAAGTTCATAAACCATAAATTTGATAAAAAAGTATCATATGGTACCCAAGAGTAAAAATATAAAAGTTCGATAAAATATTTATAACTTATCATACCCCTAAAATAGTTCATGTTGAAAGAACAAACTAAAAGATTCTACACAGAATAATGCAGCGGGTCCCATGGTCATCTCTAGCTCCGTCGATCATCTATCTCGGTACAGTCTAGTAGTACTTGTGGGGATTCCACAATGGAAATGGTGAGTTTTTGTAAACTCAATAAGGCTCTCCCAGCTCGAAAATAGACATATACAAGAATACAAACATCATCAAACAAGTATGATCAGCAACACAACTGAAGGGTATATAAAACCCAAGCTCATTCGTGTTAGGTTAAGAAACATCGTCCTTGACCTACATCTCACAGAGCAGTCTAAAGATCAAAGACCCAAGACCAACAGCCCACATGAGTCTTCTGACTCGAGGGCAATCTAGGCAACCTACTCCAGGTCGAGAAATCCGGCGAATCGAGCATCCTGTCGGCCAACAGGTCTCATACTCACTGTGAGAGACGGGTCCGTACCAATCACTAAGGAACCATATCAAGCCCATACCACATACCTGGAGAGTGCCCTAGGCTACTAGTAGAAACCATCCAAGGCCTCCATTTCCTGACTCATAATTAATTTCTTGACTAGTTAAGATAGAGTACAACCTCAAGGCCTCCACAAATTGAATCAGATTCAATTCCATTAGCCTTAAAGAAAAGAAAACAGTCATCTGCAAAAAATAAATGAGTTATTGGTGGGGAGTTACGAGCCACTTTCTAGAGATTTCTCTTCGATCTTCCATCCAACTCAGAATGCTGGAAAGACCTTCAGTACACAAAAGAAACAGCTAAGGAGAAAGTGGGTTTCCCTGTCTCAAACCTCTAAATAGGCAAACTTGACCCTTCTTGCACCCATTTACATTAAAGGTATAGGTCACTGACATAACACATCTCATAAAAGGCCAATCAATGATTGATCAAAACAAAAAGCGTTCATTAATTTTTGAAGAAAACTCCATTCCACTTTATCATACGCTTCACTCATGTCTAATTTCAAAGCCGCCACACCTACCTTCCATTTCTTCCTACCTTTCAAAGAGTGCAAACATTCAAAACCCAAAAGAGCATTATCGGTAATATTCAAAACCCATCTAAATTTCTTTATTATTCGTAAAGAAATTGTGTTTGCTTTATTTTTCATGTTTTTGTATATTCAAATTATATTTTTAGATTTTAGTCACAAACCTTTCTTTTAACAGAGAACTAATACTATATTCAAATACTATACTCGTGAACTAATTTGAATATAATTTGAATATACAAAAACATGAAAAATCTAAAAATCTAATTTAACAGAGAACTAATTTGAATATAATTTGAATATATTCAAAAGAGTAGACACATTATGTTGCGAACAAAGAACTAATACTATACTTTGTCAAGAAAAAAGTGCCTACATTTTACAGATATATATGTGTGTATATATATGTGTGTATATATACACGTAACAATAGTATGTAGTATGTATTATGGTATTAAATTTAATAAGGGTCATAACCTCCTAAATCTTTATATAGAATTGTTCCTAAATATATTGTATAAATGCTTTTCTTTTATTGAAAAAAAGTACAAAGACAAACTATAATGACGAGTATGATTATGTGTTCGTAGTTTTTTTTTTTTTTTTTTTTTTTATACAATTATGTGATCGTAGTTACTACCACTAACCCAAATATTAAATATATTATGACACGTAGAATAAAGTAATAATACTATATTTTGTCAAAAGGCCCCCTAATCTTTATATAAATTCGCCCATAATTTTGCTCATAAATATAAGGGAAATTGTGCTCGATAGTCCAATTTCACAAAATAATTACATATCTAGGCAAATTTAAAAATATTTGCATCTATAATAAAAAATACAGTATTATTAATACTTTTTATACAGTATTATTTTATTATTAATACAATATTTTGTATTATTAATATATTATTATGTATTATTAATACAATATTATATATTATTAGTACAATATTGTGGATTAATATAGTATAATTATTAATAATACTGTATAATTATTATGACCTATGACTATGATTGTTTTTTTTTTGCCCAGTATTATAAATATTTTTCCAATTTGACACATTCCTACAAAAACTCCTAAATATAATATAATTATTTTTTTCTAAAGAGAAACTTTCAAAAATAATTAGAGAACAATTTGGGTGCAGCACCATGATGTTACACACACATATTTATTTTTTTCTTAATAAAAAAAAAGTAGTCGAGATGTGTGGCGCTGGAGGCGCCACATATGTTGACAACATCCCTTCGATACTTCATTATTTTCATCTGACATAAAGTTTATACTCGCCTGGAGAAGTACACAACAATGGGTATACGCAGCTTGCCGATGTACTACACTTCCAAATTGCACTCAAATAATTATCCACCTTCGATACTTCATTATTTTCATCTAACATAAAGTTTATATTTAAAATAATTAAAAGAAACTCACATGTTAGAAGGATAAAAAACAGTTTGTTGATACTCATTCTGACTTCGGTTGGAATTTGTAAAATCTTTTATGGCTTTTCAAGTAGTACATCATTGGCCTGCAAATAGCACAACAGCATCAATATATACCCAATAACCAATAGATTATGGATTCGAACCTCTCACCCTTGTAACCTCAAAAAAAATAAAGTAGTACATCCTTGGAGAGTATTTCATTTACCAAATTGACCATTTATAAACATTTTTATTTTGGAAGATTGTAGATTTTTTTTAAAGGAAGAAAAATGTCTCAATTATGTATATATTATCAAATATCTACTTAAAAGTAAAATGAAACAATATTATTCAATATCTACTTAAAAGAATTTCAAACAGGTCATTTCAATGACTAATTTTTGTAAAAGTAGTCTCAGTCAAAATCCCAATAAAGCAGGGCAAGAAAATGCACGAATACTCAAATGGTAGGTTCAATTTATATTTACACATAACTACAAATTAATTTCTTTGACATCTAAATGTTGTAGAGTCAGATAATATATCCTGATAACATAGTTGAGGTGTGCTTGCTAATTCAGACATTCACGAATATAAAAATAATTGTATGAATTATACATAATTACATGTTGAACCTGTGTTATGTTGGTAATTAAACTCTACCTACTAAATAAACTCAATTTAAACCATATAAATTGCATGTCTTACACTACAAAAATTAGCAGGCATGCAAGGCCTACATAAGAAACTTCATGCTTCCTCCATGTCAACCTCAGTCATACAAAGTTATGATTATAGTAGCTTAACCTCATCCACAACACTCGTATGATCGTATTGAATAAATAAATAAAGATTCGACATTTCAAGAGATGATATTCTAATCTTCTTTTATTTTTGGATAGCATTACTGGTTCGTTCCTAGGTTTTGGCACCAGAATACATTAGAGGGTATTTTAGATTAAACGTTCTTTAGCAGCCTCAAACCAAGGATCTCCTAATTAAGAAGCACGTCTTAGAGTCCGTAGGGTCAACCAACTGAAGTGCCCCTCGGGGACGAAATTGTTATCTGAACACCACAGGTACAATATTACCTCCCTTGCCATTAATATCTATTGCAATAAAAAACTGGTCAGTTTTGTATTACTTATCAAGTTGAGTGTTGGAGATCACCAATCGAAGCTCATCATTTGAGCTTTTATTAACAATGACAATCCTCCCTCGACAAGTCTCCACATTGTTTCGTCCACTCCTATATTAACTCATGTTCTACCCCTTATTTACCCGATGTAAATTTAAACTTAATTCGTGTTGAGATCAACATCTCCAAGGTTATCTCCTTTTTTCAAACTTGAATGAGAAATGTCCCTAATTAGTGTTCATACGTCTCATGACTCATAGACACAATCATTTATAGTTACATGCATGTGTTATCTCCTTTTTATTTGACCTTTAAAGCACCAAAATGCAGAGATTAAACTGATTTTAGCATACAAGCAATTTAGAAGAAAAAAAACAAAAACACACGAACAATTCTTCATACGCACTTTAACAATTCATTTGGTATCATCTGCTGATAACAATCCCTAAGAGGTTCTCAAACAAAGAAAAAAAGATAATCCCTAAGAGAGGAAAAAAAAAACAGTTTCATGGAATGAATGAGGTTATTATGCTCATTCCTGCAGATAATCGAAGGACAAAATTTCCTTCGAAACATCCAAAATCTCTTCTACTTCAACCTCTTTGGCTTCGTATTCCTCTTCCTCGTCACTGGCTTCGCCATCCCGGAGTTTCTGCCGTAACAACTTCTCTTCTTCGTGCAATCTCTTCCATTCATTCACCCACTTCTCCCACTCCTCTTTCAACACTCTCCGTTTCTCTTGATCCTGCTCATTCAGTAGCATCGATACATCCAGATCTTCAGCCTCGTATTTCTTACTATACTTCTTCAAATTCTTTGCAATCTCTTCCTCTTTCTCCGGACTCAAGAGAGACGGTGGCCTCGGACGCCATGCAAACTGTCACAAGGAATTCAATGAGGATGACTCTAAGAAGTTGTCAAGATCAAACTAATAGCTTGTTTAGAATGTGAGATTCTCCAAGTGCAACACTTTTTTTTTTGCAACCCACACAAATTCATGAATGATCATTAAAATTATAAACCTTATGTATATAGTAAGATTACAATTATGGATAAGTTACCTGAAAGAAAAGGTCCTTCAAGACTCGATAGAGGAGCTTTCCATAAAAGGACCATATGTTGAAACCATTTTCCATCTCGTGAACTGAAGTTACAGCAGTTGCAACATACCTGTACAAATGCATAAAAACAACAAGAACAAATCAGCTGCCGTAACCACAAGGCAAAACATTCTGATCCAAATTAAGAACAATATGCAAATAAGAATGCCCCCTGAATTACCTTCCACTAGGATCCCATTGAATATCAGTGGCCATGAAGTGCTCGGCAGTTGTCATTGTGTCCAGCTCATCAACATCAAAAAATTCCAACTGTCCGTTGAAACCTTTCAGACCAGCTAGAATAATGAAGCGTCCAGTAGGTGACCAGAAAAGAGCGTTGGCCTGTTTGCCTTTAAGAGTTGTAAGTTTTGATATTCGCCCACTGCTGTGAGTGCTTCGCATAGAGTAAAAGCTAATATCTGGCCTTTGGTTGTCACCATGAATAACTGCAAACCTATGCCCCTTTGGCTCCCAGGCAAATGCAATTATCTTGTCGTTTTTGTTCTCGAGCTCCAACACTTCAATAGGTATATCCCGCTCTTTTATGCGAAAAAGCTCAAACCCTGTGTATGTGCTTTTCTTCGTCTTGGTATATCTATCCACCTTGACAGCAAGATAATCTCCATTGCTTTGCCAGTACATCTTGCAATCGATAACACTGAAAAGATTTTTTTGTCTCAACTCCTCCTTGCTAGGGATTTGAACAAGACTCACCTAGAGAACAAAAGTGACCCATTCAAAAAATAAAAAATAAAAAATAATCAAAGATCGAAAGAATAGCGACACGATGGAAAACTCACCCTAGCCGGTTGGTTTCCACCACCGAGCTCAGGAACAAAGAGTGCAATGATGGGATCCGTAGGGGACCAGCAGAAATCCTTAACATTTTCAACCTTCAAAATTTTTTTGTCAATAAGGGAGAAAGTCTCTGTCTTATAGACTGAAATCATGTTCTTCCCAATCCTGGCAAAGTATTTATCATCTTTCCCACCACCCCACCTGCAAAAACAACCTTAATATCATTAGCAAGAAAAATAATACTCTGACATACTGGACAATCCGAAAAAGAACTGAATCAAAAAGACATGTCCATAGCAAACATAAATACCTAAAAACAGGCCATGATATGCCGGCAACACCATCAGTTCCTCCAATGGAAAAATCATCAGGGCTTCCCTTGAAATCTCTCATAAGTTTGCCAGTTCTCACATCAAAAATATTGATCACAATCCTCTGAAAGAACGTAAAACCGGCAATGATAGAAAATTGTAAACAGCTTTCAATTGAAATAAAAACTAGGAAAAAGATGAAAAAAAATCCTCACATATGCATCACAAGGGTTGCTGGGCTCATGAATGCTATAAGTCACCAGAAATCTCTCGCCAGGAGAAAAATCAGTCAACTTAACCTGCATTTAATGTATTAAAAGCTTAAGGCCATTGGGATGTTTACAAGCAGTGTGAGAAGGTCAAGAGAAAAATAATAACAAACCTGTTGATGGGAAAAGCGCATCAAACGGTTAAAGGTATCTACTCCACCCCCCAAACTGCAGCACCCTGTCGATGAATTGTCGCTAGGTAAGTCCCCAAGGAAGACCACTGCACAAAACTCTCTGTCCAAAACTGTAGGAGAAAAATGTTTGATTTAGCTAAGTTTAACGGCCTAAGAATCTAAGATCAATGATACCTGAGTGTTATATAGATATACCAACATCAACTAAACAATCTAACCACGAGAAAACAGTAATTTATGTTTTAAAACAAGGTTAACATTCTAAGGCAGGAAAAATGATACTCACTGGACGCTTGTAAACAGGCTCAGGCTTCAAATGTCTAGCATCATTCCAGAAGACCTCAGTATCAGAACCAGAACGAATAACAAACTGATCTCGTGCTTTTTCATCCGTAAGCCACCGTTGAAGAAATTCCTGAATTGTTCAAAAGTAAATATCATCATTATTCCATGAGGTCACAATTTGATCCATAAGATCACATATCCTCCCATGATTTTTTATGCAAAACCAAGTAAAAATATGTAAAGTTGCAGGTAGTTTAGTTTACCCCGGGACTATATGGGCTAATTTCAGGCTGGACCCACTCCTTCGGGACTTTCATTAATCGGTCAAAATCCTCAAACATGTTAACAATGAAAGTATGTGTTTTATCCAGCTTGTGCCCATCCCTCTTCTCTTTGGCAAATTCAGCATCCTACAATATGATTGAAACTAAATGAGATACTTAACTCAAGGATAAGTGATTTTGTACTATAGTATTGCCTACAAACACAAGAAAATTAATGTTATATACAAAAAAAAAATACACAACACAAAGCCTGAAAGCATAACCTTTATAGTAACGAATCTTTGTGTATAAATTAAAATATTCAAAATGCCAAGAACAGCTATATGTCACACTATTATACTTCATCAAATTCGAGCAACTGTATAATTAGACGACATCTTTTATTCAATAACACAAGTAATAAGAAAGTACCTTCGAAGTGCCATACTCAATAAAACAGTACCCTAAAGTTTTTTGAGTAGTAGGCTCAACAGGCATCCATAGACTCACTATAAAGGTTTTTATATTCTTGTCCAATCCTAAATCTTGAAATTTTTTACGAACAGCGCGTTCGAGCTTCTCGAACTTCTCCGGATGAACAAGCGGAAGATTGTCAACAATTATATAGTTTCCAAACCCGGATTCAATCTCTAAACTCTCCTCTTGCAGAAGCTCAAGCTCTTGCAGAAGATCTTCATCATCACTATACAAAATTGCAAATAAATGTAGGAATGTGAGCGAACTTCTACGAGAATGCAAACAAATTAAGATACAAATTGAAACGATGAATACCTAATAATTCCAAAATCCTCGCCTGGAGGGAGATGAATAGAATCAAAATCAACTTGAGAAAAATCTATCCCAAGCCGAACAGCCTTTTCCTCAATCTCTTTCATCAGCATCATCACATCCGCCATTGATGAACTAAGTTTCTCTGTTGCCGGCAAATCTTTCACTCCAAGAAATTTACGAACGGCTCTTTCCTTGCTGTGTTTTCGAAACTTTTTTTTTTTAAATGGGAACGGCCTCTATTTATAGGAAACTTTTTCGTTGCTGTGTTTTCGAAAATTTACGAACAGCTTTTATTTATGGGAAAAACTTTTTTTTTCCTTTTTGTTTTAACAATCCAATCTAGAAAATCATTATAAAATTTAAAAAATTATGATGAACTGTGTTTAAAAAAGATACACTTTTTTTAAACTTTGGAAAATCTTGTTAGAGTTTGGAAAATATTTTATGCTCAAGATTTGATCATTTTAAATGAGATCTTAAATATTTGAGATTTTCAAATTTTGACCCACAATATTTGATACTTTTAAAGTTTAATCTTCAAGATTTGATTTTTTTTTTTTTTTTTAATCGAGCTTCCATATTTGAGATATTTATCTTTTATACCAAACTACATGATTCTCCATCCAGTTATATTAAATCTCACATTAGGAATATGAGCATATGTAGGATTTGCAATTAACTTGTGGATTTTTTAAAAATAAAATAAAACAAAGAAAATAGTGATCGATAGAATATACCCGATAAATTATACATATAGATATGGGTTTTAATTTTGGAAAATAGTAATACATGCCTTGGTAGAACTTACTCGATAGGATTTAACTTTAATTTCTTTAACTTGAATTTAAAATTCAAGTTCAAGTTTTACTCTAAAATTCAGTAACATATGTTCAAAATAATTTAGTGTAACACAAATTTTACTCTCAATTGAAACTTTGAAATTTGCGAGATTAGTCAAATATAGAAAACAAGTGTGAGTATAGTTAATTTTTAAAAAATAACAAATATTTTAAAATTTGCCTACCTTTATAATTATTTTATGAAAACAAATTATCCACTATAATTTCCCTAAAATTAATTATTCTTTGTAAATTATAGATATGTAGGTTATAAATTCTACCCGTGAGTTGAAATTTTAACTTGACATAAATTCAATTCGAAAATTATTAGATGAATTCTAAATTTCAATATTTTCATGTCAAATAAATAAAATCATAATTTTGACAACATTTCAAAATTTATTGATTGACAAAAAACGAGTCAAGAAAATAATCGAAATTATGATCTAATTTCTTTTAGTGACTCATGTGATAGATCTAATAGTGTTTTATATTCTTGTGTGTTTCTAAGAGTAGAAAGATGTTTTGAAATTACGCTGAAATTTAATGAAAGTATATTTTAGAATAAATTATATCAGAATTTATGCACCATCTATATATATTTGATTTTGATAATATTTTCTTTTATTTAGTACCATTTAAAGAAGGGAGATGACAATTGACATTTAAGTGAGGGGGATTTAAACCTATAATTTTGTGATTACTTGTATAATGTTATTGAAATTATACTTCTTTTCTTTTCTTTTCTTTTTTTACATTTGAAATGTCTGAAAAAAGGATATCTATGGAAGAGTTAAGGATATAATTTTTGCTAGTATGAATGATTTAGGTGGTAGTTGATGTTTAATAATTGATTTTGTAATTGATGTAGTAAAGGATGATAGTTCTATGAACATCACTCTTTTGAAATTTCGACAAGAGTACAATACTTCCAATGTTTTATTCAATATTTTCATGGTCTAGAAAAATACTGGTATGTTTTAGTCACGTTTTATTCATCTTTTTTTAATTGGTTATCATATATAGTTTTTTAAGAAATAGACCAAATTGAAAAAATATTTTTTTCTCAAAAAAAAAAGGAAAAGTATTTATATATGTAATAAATTACCTTAAACGTATACGTAATAAACAATTATATTGTTTAAATATATATGCATTTGATTTATGGGGTATTATTGAAGTCATAAAAAATTATTTGTAAATAAAAATATAAAAAATAAATAAAATTCTGTGGCACGGGGAAGCTCGACCCAACCAGGGAAGCAAATCTTTTATATGATAAGGTAAATTATTATATTTTTAAAAACTATAATTTCATCTTTATGATTTGAAAAAAAAGTTAAATTGTGGTATCTATAATTTTAAAATACATAATATAAATTTTATGGTTTGATAAAATCTAAAAATTAATTCTTATTATTTGTAATCATTGTGAGTAATGTACGTGAAAGTTAACTATTCATGTTGATTTTTTGTCCAAACAATTAGTTAACTCACATTGTTTCTCCTATCATTGACACATGAATAACTAACTTTCATGCTAACGATTAGAAATTATAAGAACTGTTTTTTAGATTTTATCAAAGCAGAAAAACTAAATTCTAATTTTTAAAATTATAAAGACTAAATTTTATTTTATTTTTTCAAATTATAAAGACTAAAATTTAATTTTTAAAATAATATGATCTAAATTCTAACTTTTTCTAAATTATAGAGACTAAATTTATAATATTATCTCTATTTTATGAGGGTGAATAAAAAAAGGCACTATTAATAATGAGTTTTACTCTTATTTAAATTGCAAAGTAGGTCAGCAGAAATATTTTCAATTGATGCTAGAAATTATGTACATTGTTGTTGCAATTGAATCGAAATACTTGGTCAAACTTCCTTAAAGCCACGTGACACTGACATTATGGAACAGGCATATTCGATGAATCTTCTTGTTGAAATAACAAAAGAGTAATTTGATATTTCCAAATTTGATTTTAATTATTTTTCTAATATGAGTTCAAACAATTTCTTCTATTTGTTTTTAGGACCCTATTAAAACAGACTTCTAATTATTGTGAGTTTAATCAACTTTGGCAACAAATTTCTCTAAGTTGGCAATAAGTACTAAGTAGGTTAGATTGCAATTTTTTTTTAGTTTTGTTGAAATATATCTTGAACGACTATAAATTGTTGTTTTTATTTTAGTTTATGAACTTTTATGTAATTGAACATTTTTTTTATTTGTAATAGGGTTTAATGAGAGTGTACTATATAAACTAAAATGTTCATTCTATATTTTCGACCTCTCTTTAATATAATCGTGCTCCTTCTTTGTCGGTGGAATAGTTGGCACACCGCATAAATTTTTGTGTTCTTTTTTTACGGTTTTTCTTATATTTTTCGATTGGTTGGTTGATTAGCACTTTCATAACAAGTTCAAATCACGAACAAGAACTATAAATCTAACATAAAAAATATTACTATTCTCGATTTCATAAAAAATATATTATTATTCTCAACTATTACCAATTTGAATGATTGAACCCGGCAATTTTGATTTCTCAAAAAAAAAATCCCGTAGTTTTGAATTGGATTAAAATTAATCAAGTAAGCTAACCAAGAAGATCATATTGATATCGAATGAGTCGATGAAGCAATTGTTTTATTATTTGGTTGTAAATCAGTTCATCACTAACATCATTCCAAAAATCAGCATTTGTTCCCCTTCTCCAGCTCCGAATATGTACTAAAAAAAAAATCTATTGATCACACGTTTTTCTTGCGATATTCAATGAAGATCATATTGAACACACATTTTATTGAATTAATTACTAAAATAAATTTTTCCAAGACGACTTCAACGCAAATTATATATTTCTTTTATTTCAAAGTTTGAAAAATAAATAAGTTTGAAAATATAATAATACGAACAAAAAGAGAAAAAGAATTCAAACTCCTCGGCCTTTCTTCCAACTGTAGTTTCATTTCTGTGTATCAATTCATTCGAGTTCTTGAAGAATCGCCGCCATGGATGATTCTCCAAAGAAAGACGATAGTCCACGAGTTCTTCGAGTTCTCGAAGCTCTCAAACAAGCTTCTCACGAATTGCAGGCAAATCCAAATCCCCGCTCCGACGAGTTCAATTCATCCGCCATTAAAGCTCTTCTCGAGCTCGAGGTTGAATCCGACAAAATCCTCTCAACCGATCCAAACCTCTCAACTCTTTCTCAACACCTCACAAACCTAAAATCCTTAGTGGAATCGCTTCAGAAATCCAAAGGTTATAGCCTCAGATCGTTCTTATCTCGCCGTTCCGCGACGAATTCGGTATCGCAAGTCGCCGGTTCCATCGAGTCGGAGATTCAAGCTTGGATTGACCGCGAGAGCTTGGAGACTCTGGTTCGAACTCTTGATGATCCGTTAATGGATGAAAACGAATCGATTAAGGTTTTGACGCAATTCGAGAATCGACTGGCTCAAGGATTCAACCGCGAGTTACAGGATCTCATGCTGAAATCGAAGGTATTTTCGTTGCTAGAATCGATTGTTTGTAATTGTAACCCTAATTTCTCGAAAACGATCCGTGAGCAATCGGCGTATGCGGTTGAGGCTATGGTTCGTTTCAATAAAGACGTGTTCGTCGGTCAAGTGTTAATGGGACCGACGAATCACGCTTTGGTTCAAATGGCTTCTGTTCACTCATTGAAAATCCTCTGTTCGTTAATTAGATTGATTAGGTCACCGCTTGTAGAGGAGATTCAATCAAACGGCGATATTCCTAAAATTATAAACTCGTTGAATTGCGAAGATCTTCAAATTAGGGTTTTGGCGATGGATTGCATTGTTGAAATCGGCTATTTCGGGCGAAAAGAGGCTGTGGATACTATGTTGGAAGAGGGATTGATTGAGAGGCTTGTGGAGTTGCAGAGGTCGGAATTGGGTGGCGATTTGATCGGGTTGGGGAAACACACGGCGGAGGAGGGCGGCGGAGTGGAGAGAAGCAGAGAGCTTAGAGAGAAGAGATTCTTGGAGAGGCATCCATTTGCAAGCTGTGTGGCAAAATTTGCAGTGCAATTGGAAGTTGGAGAAGGGTTGAGGAATAGGGAGAAAAGAGCCATTAAACCTGAAATTTTGAAGAGAGTTCGAAAAGCCTGTGTTTCTGATGCTGAATCTGCCACTGTTATTGCTGAGGTTTTGTGGGGTTCTTGTCCTTGATCTGAAACTGTGATGAAGAAATCTGAAGATCGGGTTCGAGAATAGTGGATTGAAGAATCAGATGGGTAAGTTCAAGTTTTGTTTTGCAGATGTTGAAGAAACCCGTAAGAATTACAAAATCATAACTCAATCCAAACCTTACTGTCTGGGTTGGTTAGTCCGGGTGGCTTAGATTCTCGGTTTTCTTGTACTCCCCTAGCTGAAGTTTTGTAGGGTTCTAGTCCTCGATCTAAAGAAATCTGAAGATTGGGTTCGATTCTCGAATGGTGGATTGAAGAATCAGATGGGTAAGTTCAAATTTTGTTTTGGGGATGGATGTTTGATCAATCTGTCCCTTGTTCATGTGGATACGTGGATGTAATAATTTTATGTAAAATTGGATAAATCAATTAGGGTTTAGGGTTTAGTGTAAGGAAAATAATTGATTTAAATGTTGTGTATAAATATACCTTCAACTTTCCTGTTTCTTGCAAAAATATTTTTATTTTTTCAAAAGTTGTAAATCAACAAGCTTGTCATGCATGGAAGGAAGTTGAACTTTCGGGTTTTTTTTTTTGATATCCGTAACTGTTTTGACCAACTTGCGCGCATCTCGACTGATGTCACTGAATATACTGTCTGACCCTACACATTTGAATGTCAAGGAAATCTGTAGGAATTTAATTCCTATGTAGGTGACCACCATAAATTGAACCTATCACTTCTTAGTTTTCTTAGACCCTTCTTAATCACTAGGCTACTCCATGATGGTTGAACTTTCGGCTTGGAGGGATGGCAAATCTAGGTAAACCTTCTAATCCGTTGCCAGCCGATGATGAGTCCGTACCTCGATTGTAAATCCCGTACCTAGGCCCTTCTTGATCTCTAATCCGTTACATAGACCCATCTTGACCATTAGGCCACCTCATGATGGTTGAACTTTCGGCTTGGAGGGTGGCAGATATAGGTAAGCCTTCTAATCCCTTGCCAACCGATGATGAGACCGTGCCTCGATTGTAAATCTATTTAATTTGATTGAATATACTGTTGCAATTTATGCTGTTCAATCTTCTTGTCCATCTGCTTCTCTTTGCTCCGATTCATTTTATTATATGTTTTTTAGTTTTGCATTTATTATAATCTTTCTATTGTGTTGATGGTTCATTCGTTAGTTGAAATATGTATACATATATTTTTTTTTTTTTGCAATTACTGCTTCAACCACGTGTCAAGATATCGATCATTTCAATAATAAATCATTTTTTTATCCTTTGTTTTG
The DNA here is from genome assembly GCA_037833695.1 of Sechiopsis laciniata. Classification (NCBI taxonomy): domain Eukaryota; kingdom Viridiplantae; phylum Streptophyta; class Magnoliopsida; order Cucurbitales; family Cucurbitaceae; genus Sechiopsis; species Sechiopsis laciniata. The sequence goes on along the minus strand of JBBMKA010000009.1, from coordinate 8,032,300 downwards.
TTCCCAAATTTACTGACCTTGTATTTAATTTATTTGATATGTGCACTAATCGCACACAATAACCAACTTTTTCTTTAGTCCTATATAATCCAATAATTTTATGGTTGTATTTATCCACGCATAACTATTCTCAAGGTATGGTTTTTATTAAGTTCATTTTTAACATCAAATTAAATTTGATGTATGTTTGCTTGCTTCTTCTGCTATTAGTTTACTGCCTATGATATTAGTTTAGATTTTATGCCTCTTGTATCCTTCGGTTAGTTGTCTCAATTCTCTCTATTCTTGGTTTCGATTAAATCTCATTTGTACTTGTTTGCTATGCTAATGTTCACGGCTCATTAATTCATGTTAGACCTTATGCTAACTTGTATCATTTTGCCATTTGCCTCATTTGTTGCTATGTTTTCATTTCAAGAACGCAAGTGTTTGAGTTACTTGGTTTTAAAATTGTTTTTAAAAAAATTAGAAAAGGGGAACACGAACTCTACACAGTGTGCACTACTCTGAAATAAGATACTTATTTTGAGGATGGAATAGTAACCGTGTAATTGAAATGGAATAACACTCATCAAAATAGAAAACACCCCATCATTAAACGGTTTTGAAATTGTTTGATCCTCAAGAATTTGAAAAGTCTTCTATTTTGTGAATTCTCTCTGAAGTTTCCCTCAAATTTCAAATTTATGAACATTTCAAATGAAGAAGAGAGTTGACGAGGATATTGTTGAGCCAATGCCTTAGTGGCATTTGAATTTCATTGCCACCATCTGAGCTGGTATAATCTCATTTGTTCTTGTCCCCATCACTTCACCCAACACAACCACGGGCCAGAGCTGCTCAAATCGGAACAGAGCCTTTAATGGCGGGAAAAGAAAGATCCAAAAATAAATATGTCGAAATACTAAGCAATTTCACGGGCTTAGTATTTTTTTTTTTTTGAAAATTGGAAAATTAGAGCTTCGCTTTACTATAACTGGATAACCACCCCTGTCCCCAAAACTAGGCACCGAGAAACATTAAAAAAAATGGATACACCGGAGGTATCTACAAATTAATGTCACATGTGTGTTTCTCGAACCTATGACATTGTTCCACTTCCACATTCTACGGCATCGTAATTTTCTTTTCTATTATTTTTCTATTCATTTCTCTATTATTAGGTTTTTACCTTAATTCTGTCCTATGATTGATATGATTGAGCTGAAATTCCTTTTATTTCTTGCATTGTGCGAATGAATGAGGGTTTAAATAGCTTTTGACTGCCTTTTCTTTATTAGTCAAACACTCTGATGAGATTACATTCCATTATAATCATTTTTCATAGTGCTTATGCTTTATCCATTATATTATCCACTTAAATGCTTCGGTCCCACTAAAGGAACATAGTTGGAGATTTGTCACTTGCCTCTACTTTACTTTACGTTTCCCCCTTTGAATGAGAAAATAACTCACTTTTTCTGTTTTGTTTTACCTGTCGTGTAAGCTATAGAATGATCCCATATGGTGGTTGTTTGTGTAGATGTAATAGTCATTTGCATTACGGATCTATTAGTGTGGATTTTTTTCCAGCAATCTAAAACATTCATATTTATCTGTTACTGCTGCTCTAAAGTATTTAGTATTCTCTGTGGAAGTTTTTGGCATATCTGGGTCGTGAGTGAACGAGCTAGCTTATACGTAATCAAATGACCCATCCCCAAGGGATGGCACGGTAGTCGAAGGATTGGGTTTCGAATGTGTACCCTCCTCAAGCTCCCAGGTTTGAGACTCACTTGCGACATTAATTTGTAGACACCTCCTATATCTCTATTCCTTCGATGTCTCTCAGTGCATGTCTTAGGGACAAGCGTGGTTACTCCGGATATAGTGGAGCGAAGCTCCAATTTCCCGATTAAAAAAAAAACCCTATAATATTTGACTGTCATGAAAACCCATAAGAAATTAATTCCTAGGTAGGTGTTCACTATGGATTAAATTTAAAAAGTTATTATGTTGTTGTGAACCTAGCTGGTCCACTAAATCAAAAGTGGATAAAGACTTTGTCCATTTAGAAGTGCATGGATGGATTCTTTTAGACAAATGCCCTTTATTGTAAATTTATTATTCTGTATTTTTCCTACTTCATTTAACAGTAAAGGAACCTGCCACCTACCTCTTAGTTAAATACCCTTGACATATCAGATTGATAATGTTATCTTAGTTTTCATCTCATTTTAGAATACAATCAGATTTCCTTCTTTCTTTCTTCCTTCTACAATTGTAAGATATGACAAGTAATCTGCCATCATCTTTCTAAATTGTCGATTATTGCATGATAAACGACTGATGTTTACGTAGTTAAAAGTCTATCTTTTCTATAAATGGAGAATCTGATATGATCATGAGTTATTCTAGGAAAGGAGGGAAAAGGGTTGAAGGCATATAGATGCAAAAAAAGCTTTGTAGGCCGAAGATTTTCATTCATTAGTCGTGGCGAAAATGTGTTGGAGATACAAGCTTGGGTTGCTTCTCATTCTCTGTGTTGTGGTCATGTGGGTTTCCTCTGCTGAAGTTACCCAAGTAAGTTTCTCTCTTGGCCTTTTGATGTACTGGCATTTATCATCTTGATTGAAGTAATGAGGTAACTATTTTAATTGAATTGATTTAGTCATTAATGTTAATTCAAAAATAGTTTCTGAGCTGTTCTGTTTGTATCATCCAAATTCTGCTCATCGATTAATTATAATGATACTTGGAAGGTATGGTATATAATTGTAAAATCCCTTGTTTCCCTCAAGTCTGGTCTTGAGACGGATGCGGATGCCCTCGTGTATGTAGTGGGCCAAAGCTCCGAATTTCTGGTTATAAAAAAAAAACGAGTCCAGACTATTTTCCTGATCTGCTTGTGGTATCTGCAAAGGTGAACTTCTGTAAATAGTAAAAAGAGATTGTTAAGCTTCAAAGACTGGCCTCAAGCATTTGTCTCAATCATGACCATCATAGCTGTACTATAAATCTCCCTAATAAGATTAGCATGATCACTGAGATACTTCTGATTAGTTTCTATTTATTTGTTTGCAATTATTATATGAACATTTATGTGTGTTGTTGCAACTTGTTCGATGTTCAAGCATCAATTTATACCTATTCATCTCAGAGCTTCTGTTAAAGAAATTTGTATTCTTTATAAATGTTCTGCATCTAGGCGAGCTTCTTCTATTCTATTTATTTTTAAATGGAAGTTTGCAAGTAGTGAGGATGGACTGCCAACAAGAGCAGAGCTCTAACGATATCTTGTACAACCTAGTAACCATGAGGTTATAGGTTCGAATCCTCCTTCTCCCAATATTGTTGTATCAAAAAGAAAGGTAGTGAGGATGGACAGTATCTAGTATCTACTATCAACTTATACTGGTAGATTCTTTCTTATATAATTAGATTCATATTCGTTCTGTTTGGAATCATTCTTGACTTTTGGGCCCATAAGGATTTGGGAACCTAAACTAAATTATTTTCGTCATCATTCGTGGGGACCAAGATTCTTCTTGAAATCAAACTACCTAGTATATAATTTATTGCAGTTTCAATGCATGTGGGTATTCTCTTTTTTCAACATGCAGAAGCATTGTTATATGTGTTGCATTCAGTATTTATTACTTGAATTCTCAATCCAACTCATGTAGCAGTTGACCAGTATGTTTTGACAGAGTATATTTGCAGATTATGAGCAACCATTTGCAGTATCATATGTTACAACATCACTT
>JBBMKA010000009.1:7996374-8018735 GCA_037833695.1 Sechiopsis laciniata | reverse complement strand
CACGTCAATTCTCTTGTTGATCTTTGTTAACCTATTGGTTGTTTGAACGTGAACGGAGAAAAAAACGGATCACCCAATCCTTAAAGACAATATATAGAACGTTTACTTGTTGCACTCCTACTACAGAGAAATTCGGTTTGAATAAAACTATGAATGCAGTATCACGAATATTTTAAACCAGTTGTTTATTTGATATCCCTCGTATATAGGTGGTTTAAACTAAAAATTTCCCCATATCTTGCAAAAGTGGTGATAAACGGGATAATACTCCTATTTTGGAGGAGATTGATTGTTTTTTTTTTACTAAATCCGAAAATTGATATTTAATTAAAAACAAATAATAAAAAGGTATTTATGGACCAAAAAATCCTCTATCCTACCGTTCATAAAAAAGAGACACCAATTTAAAATTTGAAAAAATTTAGACATTGGTTGATTTATTTTGGAAAAAATAGTCATTTACTACTATTTTCCATTTTTATTAATAGGTATCGTTGAATATCTTGATTAACTTATACTTATTTTGTGTAAACAATTATATATATATATATTTGAAAGGAAAATTCAAACTTACAATATCGTGATAATTAGATGGTACATACTACTACGTACTAAAATTATATTTCTTTTAGCATAAACATAGTTATTAAGGACATTGTTTATGTATTAGATAGCAAAAAGAAGCTTCTAATAAATATCTTAGCATGCTTAAATTGATATCGTATTTAATGAGTTGGTTTCTTTAAACAAATAATTGACAAGGATGCAAAGTAAAAGAATCAAACCGATATCTTATTCTTTGAAAGTGGAGACTTTATTGAATGGGATTCTTTTTCCTTTGTTTGTTTGTCCATTTGAAAGACGAACAAAAAATAAAGTCTAGTAAAATGATATTATCTTATAAATTAAAATAAAGTAGAATTCAAATTAAAAGAGTAAATATCTTTTCTTTTATTTATTTTTCTGTTTGGTGAAGGGCACAAATTACACTAAATTATTGTGAACTTTTATTGTAAGAATCAATTTTTTTTTTAATTATTATTATTTTTTTAAAGTTGAAGTATGTACATATGATGGTAAAAATAATACTTTAAATGACTAAATTTAAATCGAAACTATTTTATATTTATTCATCGTGAGAGATGTAAACTATATACCTTTAGATAACAAGTAAATACATTAATCAATGAGTCATACTCATGTCAACAACCATCGTCCATATTTAAATTGATAAAATATTTATTTGCATAAATGTTGGGTATGTTTTTTCCTTACGACTTTCTAATATATACATAACATGAAATATTGAATTTTTAAGATGATACATCTACTCTTTCTTAAAATAGTTAGTTTTGATTGTCAATCTAGACATTAAAATAAGAATCAACTAATATATTACATTCAACTAATATCTACGTTGAAATATTCTCAAAAAATAAAATAAAATAAAATAAAATCTACGTTGGAAATTAAAAATAAATTATACGCATTGTTGTATTAAAAAAAAGTTTTATCCAATGAGTCATAGCTGAATTGGATATAAGAGGTGCCACGTAGATGTAATTTGGAATGAACGAAGTTAATAGAGAATATATTTTAAGAAAAAAAAAGATTAAAAAAAGTGGAAGATAAAGAAAAGCTGATTCGGATATGGAATGCGTTTTGTTTACGCTCTCTCTTTCTCTCTCCTTATGTTGGGTTGGTTTTTATCTTGACAAGAGTTATCCAAACAACCCTTGCCACGTCATCACATCATAAATAACAATTAACCAAATTAAAAAAAGTGAAATACTTTTTTTTTCCCCTTATGTTGGTAAGTAACCACCACTAGACCAAACCATTGTAATTTTTAAAATATATGGTTGATCATAATACTTTGAGTTCTTTTTTTTTGAAAACCATAATACTTTGAGTTTAATTTTTTATAGTTTGATTTATTTACTTTTAAGGAATATTAAAATTTGTTATTGTTATGCTAAAATAAATTTAATTCAAGAATAATCACATCTCTTTTCGATTAAAAGGTTTCTTATTTAAAAAAAAAGTTCAACTTTAAATTTATTAATTGTTAAATTAAGAATAGTACTGTCTAAAAGAAACTAAAAAATAGTCATTATTATCGTCTTAAAAAAAATAATTAATTTAAAAATTCATAACTTCTTAATTACTTACTCATATATGTGTTACTAAAATTATACTCTTTTTAAGTAGAGTTATCTTATGTTGATTTTTTCATAAGAAAATTAATATTGTTAATAATTATGTTGGATAATAAATCATATAAATTAAGAATTAATTTTAAATGAGTAATTTAGATTATGTCTATATATTACCTATCTTTTCATGTCTTTATATATAGCTAATTTTTGTTACATTTATTGTTTTAATTTTTTTCTTCTATTTTTTAGAGTAGAGAACAACAAAATATAACATAAATTGAGTCACATGTGAATAAATAAAAGAGATATATCATGTCAAGACTCGAGCTAGTAAATTGCTCTAATTTTAAAATTCATTTAGAATAGAAAGGATTAAATTTAATTATTTATAGCCAACAAGAGTAGAGTTCTAATACAATCTAGTAACCAAGATGTTACAGGTTCGAATCCCCTTTCTTCAATATTATTGTATAAAAAAAAATACATTTGTAAAAACTCAAAAAGATTGATTTAAAAAAAAAAAAGAAATGGAAGAAGATAACAGTAAATATATTTAAAAAAAAGGAAAAAAAGGTTTAAAAAAAATTAAATGGAAACATTAGAACAACGGCGGAGAGAAGGCTTCCAATTTAAGAAAAAATGCGAGGGAAAAAGGCAACAGTTAAACATCATTAAATAGGTTTGTTGCAAAAACGCCGTCGTTTTCTTAGTTGTCTTGTCTGAATCGTTTCCATGGCCGTTGGAAAAAGCTTATGTTTCGCTGTTTGATTGGTTTACAAATTTACGTCACTGCCACTCACCTCAAAATTTTATGTTTATATATATATATATATATATTTAAAACAATTTGGATGCATTCATGGTTGCACCTCTATCTATAATGTTATTTATGTGGTGCCTTTGACTTCACACATTTCATCATTTTCATAATTTTCTTTTTTTAGATTTTAAAAATATTAAATAATATAAAAAAATAAATATTTAGCGTCAAAGGCGTCACATAAATAAAATGATGGCAGTGCAGTCACACTTTCACTCAAATTATTCTTTATATTTTTTTTTACATATTTCGACATTTTTGGTTCAATGGTGTGCTTAACTGGCAAATTTTAAAATATAACTTTCTTAATACTATTTGCCCTTCATAATTTAGTTTATTAATTTAATATTATATGCCATATTCAATGCATTGCAATTCAGTGACATATGGGCCAAATTGACACAACCAAATCTATTGTATGCATAATTTAAAATTGTACTCATGATAGTGTTTAGAAACTGTATATGAATAAAATATTAAAAAACGATATACTTTTTTTTTTTTGAAAAGTAAAAAACGATATACTTAATACAAATAGAAGGAAAAATATATTGTGTGACATTTTTTTTAGTAGCATATTGTATGACATTTAAATGTCTAGCAACAAACATATTTTTAAATTTAAATACAACAAGATTTGAAATGGAAAGTATCATATTGTATAAGTTAAGCTAATTCTTGATAGACATTCGACTATAAAGTTTTAATTTAACTTAAAAATGTAGAAAAAAGTCGTGAAAAGAAATGCTACCAACATTATTGTACGACGACAAAAGATTAGAAGTTCATATTCCCTACTCGAGTTGTTATTGAACATTCAACTATAAAATCTTATTATAATTAAACATTGAAACTTAAAGTATACAAAATACATTCAAATGAATATCAATTAATTTTATTTTATTAAATTATTTTAGTTCAACAACTACTAAATTTGACATCATGACTTTTTTATTATGAACATAAACATTATTGAGCTATTGCTATGGTCCTTGATTTCATATTAGAAAATTTCCTTTATATTATATTTTTGACAAATTTTTAAAAATATTTAATGTATAGAAAAAGATTTAAATTTTCTATGTATTCGTTAAGTTCACTGGATTGTCACAATTGAGTAGAAGGTTATTTTTAATTTTTGCTATATTTAACCCACTAAAATAATAAATAATGAAAACAAGTGGATGGCAAGATAAAGTAAATATGAAGAATTCTATGGATGGTTTGATAGCGATGGCTAAAAACAATGGGAGTTTCGAAAAAAAAAAATAAGAGAGATGGCGAGTGTTTGGTTACAACGAAAGCAAAAAGGTGAAAACTAAAAATAGAAAGGGGAAGTAAAAGTAAAAAACAATACTCCAGGCACAATAAAAAAAAGGCAGTTAAAGAAATTAAGTTGAAACAGAGATTACCATAATCCGTAATGGGGAAATTAATCTCACCCAAACAAACCTGATCTGTAATTAGCCAGATTTTCTAATCCTATCCCAATTTTCTCTCTCCTCACGCAATTAATATAAATCCCAATTTCCCACTTCCGCCAACACATCTCAGCCTCAAGCCTCACTTCTTCTTCTTCTTCTTCTTCCTTTCTCCGTTTCTCTGTCTAGGTTTCCGCCATGGGCGTCGCCGTTCTTCCAGATCTCGGCACCGAGATCTTCATCCCCGTCTGCGCCGTCATCGGAATCGTCTTCTCGCTCGTGCAGTGGTATTACGTTTCTCAGGTGAAGCTCTCCGCCGGTAGGGATTCCGCTCACAGCAACAACGCCGGTGCTAAGAATGGCTACTCCGACCACCTCATCGAGGAGGAAGAGGGCGTCAACGACCACAACGTCGTCATTAAGTGTGCTGAAATTCAGAACGCCATTTCCGAGGGTGAATTTCTCTTATCGATCTTCTTCGTTTCAGATTTGTTTCTGCTGCTTTGTTTTTCGCCTTGTTTATTGCTAGATCTGGTCCTGGATTCTCTGATTTGTTTCTCTTGGATTTTCGTTTTCTATTTTATGGATTTTTTTTTTGGTTTTTAGGGTTTATCTTGTTTTTTGCACGACTCTTGATTTCTGGAGCTGTGTTTGTTTTTGTTAGATGGTTACGTGTAGTTTGGATTTTTGTGTGGATGATTCATTGGTGATACTGTTTCATGCATTTCCTAGCCAGACCTTGTGTGGTCTCGTCCTAACGCATTATCAAAATTAGCTTACGGAGACATTTAGGGGTGTTTGGGGGTAGGGTAATGGTAATGGTAATGATTACGGGGGGAACTAGGAGGAGAATATGGAAGAGAATAATTATTTGTGTCTGGACCAGACATAAATAATTATGAGGATAATGATTATTTGTGTTTGAGGTAGGGATAATGATTATGAGAACAATAAAATAATAAATATGATGAGAGTGAAAAATAGTGACGCGATGTATAAAAAGTTGTTGGAGAGAGAATAAAAAGTACTTAGGAGGGGAATGAAAAAAGTGAAATATGGAGAGAATGATTTCCGGTGGCCCAAACATGGGAATCATCCCTATTCCTATTCTCCTCCTTATTGTTGGTGGCCCAAACACCCCCTAATTGCGAATTGATTATCTGTTTTGATTGGCTGTGTTGTCTGTGTACACTGTATACACGTAGTTTATGATTTATGGAGGATTTGTTCAGATCAATTATTTGTTAAGAACTGGAGAGATCTTGAAAATGATGACTCAATAGTTTCTGTTTATTATAAAGAGATTGTCGCACTGTCAGATTCTTTGGAACTCATTCTCTGATATGGGTGTCGTTTTTTTGTCCGTTTGAGTTAATCAGCATTTATTTCGAGTTTATGAGATTCCTGTTCTTTGCATCCTGTTCTACGTTAGTGTCTTGTTCGTTTTGTGTGGTACTTATTTAATTTTTGTTTTAGCATATGCCTAAGCAGAGAAAAGTATAATTACGAATTTTTAGTTAAACAATTGGAAATTTTTTTTTTGCCACTCTGTTATTTGTTAGTTCAGTTTTTTTAATCGAAGATGCCATCTTCCAGAATTTAGAACGAATGTATGTGTGTGTATGTATCATGTATGTGCATGGTTATTGATATGTCCAGGCAACGAAGAATAAGTGAAAATTATTGTAGTGTGTTCTTCGTAAAATTTGTAAGAATATGAATTGATAAAAATTCGTTTTTTGAATCATATGGTTGTCTCTTGTCACCTTGAATTGTGTTTGACTTGTTTCTAACCTGTCTAACTCTTTGATGTATTAGGAGCAACCTCCTTCCTTTTCACGGAGTACAAGTATGTCAGCGTCTTTATGGTGTTGTTTGCTGTATTGATATTCGTATTCCTTGGCTCTGTTGAGGGTTTTAGCACCAAGCCTCAACCGTGCACTTATGACAAAACAAGGACTTGTAAGCCAGCATTGGCCACGGCTGCATTCAGTACTATATCATTTGTACTTGGTGCAGTTACTTCAGTGGTTTCTGGTTTCCTTGGAATGAAAATTGCAACATATGCAAATGCCAGAACCACCTTGGAGGCAAGAAAAGGTGTTGGAAAGGCATTTATTACTGCTTTTAGGTCTGGGGCCGTCATGGGTTTCCTCCTAGCTGCCAATGGTCTCTTGGTCTTGTTTATTACCATTACCCTCTTCAAATTGTACTATGGTGATGATTGGAGTGGCCTTTTCGAGTCTATCACTGGGTATGGTCTTGGTGGTTCTTCCATGGCTCTCTTTGGTAGAGTTGGTGGTGGTATCTACACCAAGGCTGCCGATGTTGGTGCTGACCTTGTGGGCAAGGTGGAAAGAAACATTCCAGAGGATGATCCCAGAAACCCAGCTGTAATGATCGTTGCTCTAAATATCTTTTCTGTGTTCATTTTGTACTGATACTTTTGTCCCCTAATCTAATCACTCATCGTTTTGACAGGTGATTGCTGACAATGTTGGTGACAATGTTGGAGATATAGCCGGTATGGGATCTGATCTTTTTGGTTCATATGCTGAATCGTCCTGTGCTGCTCTTGTTGTTGCTTCTATCTCTTCTTTTGGCAACAACCATGAGTGGACACCTATGCTCTATCCTCTCATCGTCAGTTCTATGGGTATCCTTGTTTGCTTGATCACCACTTTATTTGCCACCGATTTCTTTGAGATCAAGGCTGTTAAGGAAATTGAACCAGCATTGAAGAAGCAACTTATAATTTCCACTATTCTGATGACCTTCGGAATTGCAATTGTTACGTGGCTGGCTGTTCCATCAACATTCACCATTTTCAACTTTGGAACTCAAAAAGTTGTGCAGAACTGGTTAGTGCCTTTTGAATTATTGTCTTACAGTTGCTTTTCATTATCACCAGTGGTTGATTCACCGACAAGTATTTGGCATTCAGGAAACTGTTTTTATGTGTTTCTGTTGGTCTCTGGGCTGGGCTTATAATCGGATTTGTGACAGAGTATTATACGAGCAATGCATACAGGTAATTGATTTATTGGCATTTACCTCAGAGATTTCAATTTATTATATATGAATAAATGTAAACGTAATCAATTGTTTTTCTGATTTTCAGCCCTGTGCAAGATGTTGCTGATTCTTGCCGAACTGGAGCTGCAACAAATGTCATTTTTGGATTGGCGTTGGGATACAAATCTGTCATTATTCCCATCTTTGCTATTGCGGCCAGCATTTTTGTGAGTTTCACCTTTGCTGCCATGTACGGCATTGCAGTTGCTGCCCTTGGAATGCTGAGCACCATAGCTACTGGTTTGGCCATCGATGCATATGGTCCAATCAGTGACAATGCTGGAGGCATTGCCGAGATGGCTGGCATGAGCCACAGAATTCGTGAGAGAACCGATGCCCTTGATGCTGCTGGAAACACCACTGCAGCCATTGGCAAGGTATATTTGTTAATTTTTTCATCTCAATCGTACCGCCTGGATTGTTTCTTCATTGGCATAGTCTTAGATCTTTGTGAAGTGTCCAGCAAGTTATATTGTTTCGATATAATCTTTTGCCAATTTGCCTGCAAAACCTTTAAATGAACATCTCCTGCTCAAACTTAATTCTTTATTTGCTCTGTATAGGGTTTTGCCATTGGTTCTGCCGCTCTTGTGTCCCTTGCCCTTTTCGGTGCCTTTGTCAGCCGTGCCGGCGTCACTTCTGTCGACGTCTTGACACCCAAAGTTTTCATTGGTTTGATCGTTGGTGCTATGCTCCCATACTGGTTCTCTGCCATGACAATGAAGAGTGTTGGTAGTGCAGCCCTAAAGATGGTTGAGGAGGTGCGAAGGCAATTCAACACCATTCCAGGTCTCATGGAGGGTACCACAAAGCCCGACTATGCTACCTGTGTCAAGATCTCAACTGATGCTTCTATCAAGGAGATGATCCCACCTGGTGCTCTCGTTATGTTGACGCCACTAATCGTCGGTATCCTATTCGGAGTCGAAACTCTTTCTGGTGTCCTCGCCGGATCCCTTGTTTCTGGTGTGCAGGTAAGTGACGAGCCGATTCCTGAACCTATTAGTTAACCGTTGAATTCTTGCACGAACCTATAAAATCATTATTCCATCTAACTGATGTTATTGTTGTGCACTAGATTGCCATCTCTGCATCCAACACCGGAGGTGCCTGGGACAATGCTAAGAAGTACATTGAGGTATGTGGAATTTATCATCTTTACAATGTTGTAATGATTTTATGATGGTATTTGACGTAATAGCAAGTTGGTCTTGATCTGATTGTGAATCATGAACACAGGCTGGTGCATCTGAGCATGCAAGAACTCTTGGACCGAAAGGATCCGACCCGCACAAAGCTGCTGTTATCGGCGACACGATCGGAGACCCACTTAAGGATACGTCCGGACCTTCTTTGAACATTCTGATCAAGTTGATGGCTGTGGAGTCCCTAGTGTTTGCTCCTTTCTTTGCCAGTCACGGTGGTCTTCTGTTCAAGCTCTTCTAGAAAGCAAGAGGAATTCGGAATCGGAATTGGAACCTTTGTGGCATTGCATTCTCTTGACATAACCTCTCGGCTTCTACGAAAATTTCTATTGCCTTTTTAGACTCCATATATTATATTATATGCTCAATTCTGTAGGTTTGATTCCCTTTTGAGAAACTTGTAGTTTCAAGTGGCAGAGAATTTTACGTTTTGATTATGATGAGGTCATGACGACGAAGAAAAGAAAATATTGGTTAATATCTTGTGAAATGAGACTGCGACGTTATTCTCTTTTTCCCAATTGAGAACAAGCCATTTTTCTAATCCTCTTCTCCCTATTTTGAATGCTCTAAAGTTTTTTTTTCATTTTTTTGAAAAATTCCTTTAGAATTTAGTTTCAGTTTGGTCCGACATTATTTTTAGTCTTGTTTGTTTTTTAGTTATTTTTATATTCGATTTCTTTTAAAATTAATTTTACGTGAAACTTTAAACAAGCACTTTATCCATATAATAAAACTTAAAATCTGTCTAATAATCACTTTAATTTAATCATGTAATTAACAATTTTGTTATTTGAAAGTTTTTTTTTTTTCGAGAACATGTTATTTTAAAAATTAAAATTGAGTATTATCAAAATATTAATATTAGTCTAATAATAGTGTTCTATGACAACAAATTAAAACTAGAACTTAAATTTAGAGGCTAAATGTACGGTTATGAACCGACAATCAATTACCAATCGAAAACAGTAAAAAAAGCGTAAAGAGGAAAACAACATATCAATTTAATTTACGTAGTTCACTAACGTTGTATTAACTGTCCACGAACAGAGAGGGAGACCTATTTTATTAAGGAGAGGCGAAATGTAGAATGAACATCATTAATTGACTAGAATTTAATTCAAGTTTATATATGCACTATTATTAAACCTTATTACAGATAAAAGACCAAATGCATAGGCCTTAATGCAAATCAGAGTTGCGCTGCAGAATGTGATTGCAAATGCGATCACAAATGCGGGATATGAATGCATTCACGAATACAGAATACAGATGCGTTCACAATGCGAAATACAGAAAGCGTTTATACAATGGGGGCGTTGCCCCGCACTCCCACTCACTGTCCGGGTAGTAAGACTCCCGACTAATTAATCGCAAGACATTCAGTCGTTCAAGGCATATATGAACATATACTCTTTTTAATTTTTAATTTTTTAATTCAACACAGTTTAGGATGAAAATATTCTGATAAAGATTATTAGGTAAGTTAAACTTGACTAAACTCAATGGCTAAAAGATTAATTTAAGTTCTAATGAGCTATATAGATAAATTTATACAAGTACACTTTTGCCCGAGGGCAGACCGTAAGAGGAACTAGGCCCCTAAAAAAAATTGAGTTTAATACGATATATAACATAAATTACAACCAATATACTAAATTCTCATCTGGCTTAGCGATTTTGGCCCCCTCAATTAGGGGTGATTTCGGTTTGGTTTTTGCAAGTTTTCTACCAAACCGACAAGCGAACTGATATATTCAGTTTTTAAAAAATGAATCCGATCTAATGTTCAATAAAATATAGAATCATTGGTTCGGTTCCTTTTTGGATCCGATCCAATGTCCAATTTTTTTTGTCAATTCTTTAAAAATCATGTATCCCAATATGAAAGTGGTTTGTTTTAGATTGTTCATTCGTTCACCTTGAGAAGGATCTGAATATTAACAACCAATATAAAAAGTAAAATTTGAGAAAGTTATTTGAAAAATATATCGACATTTAAAGGATAAAAAACATTTACTACAAGAGATTGATCTTCAAGACTTTAATAAATCTTCTAAATAATGGAATAGAAATGACTTTATAAGATATAGATATATATATATAGTTTGGTTTTTATTGGTTTTTTAAAACGGAACTGAAACCGATCCAATCTTCTCAATTTTTTCAAATTACAAATCGACATGTTCAAATTTGTGCTAAAAAACCAATTCAATCCATTAGATTAGATTGATTCGGTTCAATTTTTTGGTTTTTTTGGTTTCTTGGTGCACCCCGACCCCCACTATTTTTAGTGGCCCAAGATCGAATCTCCATGGGATTTTTTCAGTTGTATATTTTGATTGTTTTTAAATTCATTTTCTATCTGTCCTTTTTTCTTCTTGTTCGTTCTCTCTCTTTTTAATATATATTATTGCTACTTTTTGCCCTTCTCTTTCTTCATTTTTTCTTAAATATATATCATTTGCATTTTTTTAATATATTTTCATCTTTTTACTTTTTCTGTTTTATTCCTTCTTCTGTATTTCTTTTCCCTTCATTTCTTTATTTATTTCCTTCTTTTTTATTTTTTATATTATATATTTAGTAAAAAATTATTTAAAAATATATAGAAAACTATTTCTAAAAATATTTTACACTTACATATTTTTTGTATAATTAATTTTAAAATTAATTTTTTACATATTTTTATATTGATCTCAATTATTATAAATGATAAATTATATCTTCTTTATAAAATTATATCTATAAAACTTTAATTTAAAAATGTTTTAAATGCTATTAAAATAGTATTTTTAGTAATCAAATAAATTTTAATTTGAGAACATGTTAGCTATTATTAAAAGTTTAAAGATTCATTAACTTAAAGAAGGTAAACTTTTAACATTTAAAAATAGTTTTTTTTTTAAAATTTATTTATAAAACACAATTTTCGGTCTAAATTATCATGGTTTGTGGATTTTTTTGATCTAAAAGATTATCTGTGGTCACCTACTTTACAATTAAGAGGTATCAAAATATTGTTGATTGAGAGGTATTTCATAAAAAATTTCAAAATACGTGTATCCGTATACTTCGAGAAAAATAAAATGTCCACAAATTTTAAAACTTGGATCCGCCGCCCCTGCTTCTGCCATCCAACATCATCTAACCTATTGACACAATATAGTTCTTTTCCTCTCTAATTTAACATTATTAGCAACAATCTTGTTTTGTAATGTTTTAGAAGATTTTTTTTTCCAACAAGTATACTTTTTGAAACAAACATTCAGTGAAAATCATTGCCCTTGTTTTCTTTCAATTCATCATTAACATTGATTTGTTGATTGAATAAATATCTCCCATAATAATCATTGAGATTTAGAATGCCATCCAAACACCATGAAAACATTGACTTCAGTTAAAGAACATTCCCAAACTTCACACTGAAAGATCTTATTGTATGTTACAACAAACACCATGAAAACATTGACTTCACTTCAGAATGAGAGGTTTCTAAATCTTCAATCCATCAACTGGTCTTTGCCACTTCTGGTAGTACTGAAAATATGTTTCTACATAGTTCTTCACACTCTTGAACAATCTTGGCCTCGTCTCGTCGATAAGCCCCTCAATCGGTTTGATCTCTTTATCTTTTTCTGGGCAACAGAAACATGCCACTGAAATCCTCTGCCTCTCCGAATTCGTTACCGCCCGATGAACCGGGCTTTTAAAGATCCCATTGCTCATAATCTGCAGAGATGTAACATAGAACCAACATTCCTTAAAATCCAACATACTAAATTAAAGGTGACTAGGCAACATTGCTAGATAGGTTTTGATTATGTTTATAAACTTTCAAAAGTTTCTTTTTTATTGTCAAAACAACCATTCCACAATTTTTCTGTTGAAGTAAAGATGGAAATATGCTATGTGCAATAAGTTGTAAACCTAGAGGTGATATGTTTCAATCATGTTAGTAAACCTTGGAGTAGACTTTTCAATTATACTCCAATGGTTTCAAAAGTGCTATTTTGAACACCTTTGTAATTGGTTTAAAACAACTATTCTTAATTCTGGTAGTAATAAAACATTTTAAGGGAACAAGACACTAAAGAGAGAATTTGAGGCTTCTGTATCATAATCCATTGGTGAAAATCAGGGTTAATATTTAAATGGAGAGGAGGAAGAGAGAAGAAAAAAACCCCTTGGTAAATTTTTTACACCTAAGAATGATAGTATTTTGTTTTTCATCAATCAATTTATTTGTTCTTCTTCTATTTTCATAGTCCAACTCCTATTTTTCTCATAAAACTCTCAATTGACCCTACACATACTTTGAATTTTAGTTTAGGACTTTCATAGTAGATGATATATATATTTTAAATTCAACAATAATTGGGGTGGGTTATTTGAACAAACCTCAAAACACGCCCTTTATGTCAACTAATGAAACTGTTAATCTTTAGTACTACATAATTTGTAACCTTCATGAGTTGATTTAGTGATCAAAATCACTTAAGAATAAAAAAGTTATAGATTCAATTTATGATAATACTACCTTATAATTATTTTCTATAATTGTTTTTGATAATTAAATGTGGTAGGATCAAACCCTCAATCTCGTAAAAAAACTCATCACCCCATCATATATTTTATCAACAAACAAAATGATTATTTTGAAACTATAGTACAAGAAGAAAATTTAGGCCATGCCTAATTTTTTATTTATGAAAATTTCCCAATTTCTAAGCAAATAGTACGTGAAATGGAGTGTTTGTTGATATAATTAAATATATTCAATCAATCATCTTAAATTAATTGATGATTTAACATAACTCAATCGAAGTAATGGCCACTTATTTTCAACTAATTGAGTCAAATCATCAAATTCTATAAAATCATAAGAATATCAAATCTTATAAAATCTACTAACATTTTATATTCAAGCTGGTCCCTATACATTAAAATTGAATATTTTTATCTAATGCTAACTTTTAGTCACTAAAATAATAAAATCATTAATTACATAAAAATAATATTGACTAAAATGATTATTAAATTAATTTTAAATTTAATATATTGATAAAATGATTTAATATAATTTTTAAAAGAAAATAATTATAAATTTTAATTTAAAAAAATACACGGAAATTAGTAAAAAGTTTGAATTTAAAAATATAGATACAAAATTAAAACTAATCCTAAATCTAAAAACTAAAAAATAATAATTTTTATATTTAAATACTAAATTTATAATTATATTCCTATAATTCTTAACAAAATGGATCCTTGTGATGGATGAAAACTGACCTGAAAACATCCCCAAGAACTGAGGGCCAACCGGAGCTCCTCCAACGGAGCCTCACCTGCCGGCGACGGCGACAGTTGAGAAAGGTCGACGACTGGAATCTCCGCCAATGGAAGTGGGTTATTTATCGAATCTCCGCCGCCGTAGCCGCCTTTGTAAATGTAACTTTCCGGCGTATCGCCGCCGTTGATGAGAAGTTGTTGTTGGAGTGTTTGTTGGGATTGAGATTTATCGGCCATGTTTGTGAAGGAGGTGATTTGCTTGGTTTCCATTGATGTAGAGTTTATTTAAAACTACATGGAAAACACTAGGTTTAGAAACAAAATTTTTTGAAACAAGATTTAAAATATTGTTATTTTAATATTTTTTTTTTTATTGTTTTTTATAACGAGAATAACGAGAAGATCATGGTGGTATATAAAATAATAAATAAAATAGTGTTTTTTCATTTAAGTTAGGTTGAAGTGACCAATTTTTCATGATAGTTGGCTAAACGAAAGAGTATTTGTTACTATAAATTTAAGGTTTAATTATAAATGTGATGTTCTAAGTTAAATTTAATTCTTGTAATTTAAAAAAAAAATCATTTAGACCTTAAAATTTGATTTAATAAATAATTATGTCATTATTACTCATTCACGAATTAAATATTGATTTATTTATTTGAAAGCCATCAAATACTAGTTATCCTACATCTATATTAAGATCTCTTGTATTTTATTGACAGCGTGAATTAACTAGTTGTTGGAATAAAAATGAGTTGAAGAATGAATGATTTAATGCAATTTACGGGAAATTAAGAAACTCAATTTCTATTTAATCAACCATTTAATTCAAACGATCAACAAAATACAAAAAACCTCCAATATTTTGCACATGTATAATTGATTGCTATGTACTTAATTCGAAAAACATGAACTATTTATTAAATTTTATTTAAATTTCTAACTTTTTAAAATTAAAGGATCCAATTATAATTTTAATTAAAATAAATTTGTTGTTTATTGGTTATTCTGTTTGCAATATCATATAAATTAGAAGTTGTTTCATGTATAACAAAACAAAATTGTATGAATAAAAAAAAAAAATTCGTGTATAAAAACAATTGTTTGCAAAAAATAAAAAAAGGACGAATCTCTATAAAATATCCAAAATATGTAACCATTATAAACAATTGATTGAGCTGATTGAAAACATATAAATTGAATTTATTGAAAAAAATATAATTTAAAAATATTAAAAAAAAAATATATATACTATACATGAAATATTTTTTTAAAAAAATATTATAATTAAAACTGTCGAGATGCAAAATTGGATTTATATTGATTAAAAAGAACTTATTGGATTATCGTTCCCTCCCTCTTCAAGATTATCTCCAATATTATTTAAATTTAATAATTCATATGGTCTTAGTGGTAGTTCCCATTCTTATTTATTTATTATTTTTTTTAAAACGTGGTTCTATTCGTATCAAGTAATGATTCAAAATTGGCAGCATTTTTATACATATTATTTTCTTTTCTCTTCCATTATTGCCATCCATCTCTATATTATTCTAAGTGATTGGAATTATTTAAAGAGAACAATTTAAATGAGCATAAATTGTGATATCTATATATATTTTTTTATAAAGAAAGTTTAAATCTCTACCAAAGTTTGTTATACAAAGCGAAAATAAAAAGGTAGATATTAATAAAAGATGAAGAGTTAAAAGAAGAAAAAAACCAAAGGAAGAAAATCTAAAATATGGTGCTTTTCATAATGGATCGCAAAGAAAATTTTGAGATTTTGGACCAATAAGAAAACCTTTATTTATTTTGAGTATAAATTGGGAGAGATGAATCACAAATACTATATAGATGCATCTTGATTATCAAATAAATGAAAGTCATCGATACATCTTGATTATCAAATCATAGTAATGTCAGTTGAACTCAATTCTGGTTAGCTACAAACTTTTATCAATTTACCTTCATCTCCGCACCATTATAGTTCATTTCTAATGTGGTAAATGTAGAAATATGCAAATAAATCCTATACTGATTAAAGACGACAATGCTCATGGATATATAATTAAAATTTAATTCCAATTTTTTGTGACTCTTAATCAAAGTTAACGAGAATAAGTAATAACTTAAAAGATTATAAGTTCGAACCTACCTCAAATAAAAAAGAATCATAGGATATAAAATCTAGTGCCTTTTATAAGTACTAGATACAAAATTGAAATATTTAGGCAATTAATGGTGCAAAACAGTCGGTCATACAATGAGACATGCTCCTCATACATACCATGACATCAATGTATTATTAAATAGAAAAAAAAAGTATATTATACATTGATCTAGATGAAACATTAATACTAAATTTAACCATTTGATCATAAGACTCAAATGTTACTTGAGACATGAAACATGTTTTATCCATATAGAAAATATTACCTGATTGAGTTATGCTTACATTCGAGATCGAATCCCTTATAGAACTTATATCTATTAATATCCATTAATTACTTATTAAATGTTTTTAGTAGCACATAAATCCTCATAAAAAGATGAAAACAGAACAAGTTCAGATTTTTGCAGCCTCAATTGGTACCTGGCCCTGTTTGTAGCATTGGATAAAAAAGCTAACAAAGTTGTTTACTGTTTTGTACAGTCTTGGCTGCGTTTCAGTGATGAGCTTCTCAAGTGGTTCAATTTCTTTCTCTGAATCTGAAAGGTAAAATAAAGCCACAGAAATTCTCTCCCTTTCTGAGTTTGTCAATACTCTATGAATTGGGCTCTTGAATATCCCATTGCTTGTTATCTGCAAAAATATCAAATGATTTCTCGGTTTGACACTCTTTTAAAAATTTATTGTCAAAATGGGTCTTTTTTAAAACTATTTGTTAAAAGAGTTGTGGCGTCTTTACTGGAGTCTGTTCCATTAAAAATGATCAAATGAGTTTTGTCTAATTAGGTGGTTTCTTTAAGAAAGACTTCACCTACATATCAAATCATCAAACACGAAAAATCGTTTGCTTTGTAATGGTGTGGCGTTTCCTATAAAGACACCACCACCATTTCTCCAAGTTTAGACAAAATTACCTCGGCTTGATCCCCGAGGTTGATGACGAGAGCGTCGGGAATGATCCCAGCATTGAACCACTTCTTGTCTTTCAAGAACTGAAGACCTTTTACCTCTTTGTCTTGTAACAGAATGGTGATTATTGATCCATCGGCGTGTGGCCGAACACCGAGCACGAGCTCGGGATTTCGACATCGAGGGTAGTAGTTCAGCCGTGCGGTGAGTTTGTTTCGCTCGCCATACTGATCGAGGAAGCTATTCTCTTCTAAATCCAATGACCTTGCCATGGCCTTGAGAATTGTCTCACTTAGGAGCCTCACATTTTCAGTGTACTCATCAATAACTTCCCTGCAATTGTCATCACAGCATATATAAAGCTGTCTTTAAAATTTTGGTTTAAATTATATTTTAGAGTTTGAAGTTTAAAATGAATCCTAATTCAATAATACCTCTTTTTGGTTCTAATTTAGGGTGAGAGGGAATATCTTATATATGTGTAGAGAATTTCTCACAATTTTAATGTAGGATAAAGTGAGAATCTCCTCTAATTATGTCCAATTTTAATTGGGGATGAAAACTCAAGATCTCCTGCTCTGATAGGATGTTGAATTATGTTAAACTACCAATCAATCCAAAAGCTTAAGCTGATGAATTGAGGTAAATTTAATTATATCAACTAACAAATATTCACTTAAGTCTTTATCCACCTGGGTTAGATCTAAATTACCCATTTAGATTTATCCGCTTCCATCAAATCCTTAGAATTTATTTGGATTTGTGGATCAAATACTTAGAGAATTTGATATCATA
The DNA here is from genome assembly GCA_037833695.1 of Sechiopsis laciniata. NCBI lineage: Eukaryota > Viridiplantae > Streptophyta > Magnoliopsida > Cucurbitales > Cucurbitaceae > Sechiopsis > Sechiopsis laciniata. The sequence goes on along the minus strand of JBBMKA010000009.1, from coordinate 8,000,883 downwards.
TTAGATAGTTTTCATCTCAGAATCGATTAGTTATTATGTTTTTTTTTAAAAAACTACAATTGAGAGAGGGAAAATTCAAACTCATAATCCGTTAGTGATAAGAATATAGGGATATCGCTCAATTAGTGTTTTTTTTTTTTTATATATATTTGTGATTGTCCAGGCCAACTTACGTGCACCTCAACTAATGTCACAAGTTATATCACATGACCCTAAAACATTCGAATGTTAAGGAAATTCATAAGAAATTAATTCTTAAATGACCACTGTAGATTGAATTCATCAACTTAAGTATCAAAGACCTTCTTTAACCACTAAACTATTTCATCATAGTCTAGTGTTTTCTCGTTGACCGCCACCATGGTTAATGGCAAGTAAATAGTATAAAGAAATTTAATATAAAGTTGAAAATTTTCCATCCACTCATCCATCTGCCTCTATCGCGCTTCAAAACACAGAGCCCCACATAAATACTTTTTCACAAATAGTTTTCATTTGCTTATATTTTCAAATATCAATTAATATCGTAAAAAAATAGTTTTTTTTACACTAAAAAAAGTTCCAATGGTTAGGATACGTCTCTGGTCATCAATTGATTTTAACATAGATCTTCATATTTTTTAATATAGTATCAAGGTACATTAAATCTAGAGGTGTCCATTTTTACTGCGGGGACCCGCCCCTAACGGGGAGGGAATCCCAGGTTAGGCGAGGAACGGGGAAAAATTCCCTATGGGCTAATCGGGGCCGGGGACGGAGAATATTCCCAGTCCTCGATTCCCCGATCCCCGCCCAGTCTAATTTTTTTTTTTAATATTTTTTTTTCTATACTTTACCCCTTTAATTTTCAAATAAAAATATATTTTTTGATGAAATTATCTATTCATTTGAATATTTTTCTTCAATAATTAACATTATAGGTGAAATTTATAGATATTTTCTAGGAAAATCTAATTATTTAAAATTATTTTCCAAAAAAATATTTAAAAAATGTAAAAAAAAAAAAAAATCCCCTCGAGGAACTCGACTCCGCCAGTGCCCCGCCGGGGAATCCCTTCCCCAATCTCCGAGAAAAAAACGGGGATTTTTCCGGGGACGGGGATGGGGAAGCCATTCCTCGGCCCCGCCCCGTCCCGTGGACATCTCTAATTAAATCCAAATTGGTATTCAGTCCAATAAAATAAAGTTGGGATCCGATTCAAGATAGGTGAAACCCTAAATGACACCATCTTGAAAAAGCATGTTAGGATACCTCTCCTCACTAATTGGTTTTGAGATGAATGTCCACATTTTCAAATACCAATCATTCTTTTCATTTTAAAAAATTTAACAATAATTCAAGTAATTTCTTAATATTCAAAGATCAAAAGGTTTAGCCATAGTTTTTTATTTTTTTTGAGATCCTTTTAGCCATAGTTTTTAAAACATTGCTTGTTTTAAAAGTAGAAAATAAAAGCAAGAAAATTGATGGAATGTATGTTGTATTTATAAATTTTTAAAAAAAAGAAAAAGAAAAAAAAAGTAGCGAATCCATCTAAAAAAAGAAACATTTTCCTAGCCATTAATGTATAGAAAATGTACTTAAAAGACACATGTAACCTCCCTTTTTTCTTTTGATTCAACACAATATTGGAAGAAAGGATATTTGAACTTGTAACCTTGTAACCTCATGATTATTACATCGTACAAGATGTCACTAAAGCTTTGCTCTTGTTGGTAAAAAAACATCCCTTTTAAGTTAATGAAGAAAAATAGAATAATTTGAGGATTCTAAAAGAGAAAAAAAAGATATACCTAGAAATAGAAATATAATTGATTTATTTATATGATTCAATATAAGTCACATTCCACCGAATAAGACGGTGAAGCAGTTGGTTTTCTTATTTTATATTAATCAATTTCAACTCCACGGTGATCGAACCGTTGATCCCCTTCCTCCAATTTATACTTTAAAAAAAAAAAAAATCCATTTTATTTAAACTTTAAAAAAAATTAAAGAAAGTTGAGAAAGAACCTAAATGTTTGAATAATGGTGGGCCAATACTTGGAGGTGCGACATTGTTGTGGATATACAAGAAGTTGCAATCGGTCAATCCAATCAACAGCAGATTCCTCGCCCACAACCATATCGCTTCCATATCCTTCAAATCCATCATCTTCATCATCGTCTTCTCCTCTCCAGTATTTTACTTTCTCTTCCAATGAAAGATCAAAGAACTGCTTCGCCACACCCCGCACTTGTTCCAGAAATTCACCACTCATTCCATGATTAATCGCCTACAAACGATTACAAAATCCGGAATCAGACGACCACGAAATCAATCACTCAACCGAATTAGTTGGTGTTTCATCTCAAAATTAATTGATTGCTTAACAATCAACAAAATAATCCAACACCATCTTCAATTTCGTTTCAATTTATACCACAATTATAAAATTAAATTATATCCATTCTTAGAATTAAATTAAATCAAAGAAAACAATAAAAATAAACATTTCGAAAACATATACTTTAAAATTTGAACATAAGTATTTATATATATCAAAAAAATATAATGTATAATCTTGACTAATCCATTCATAAAGTGAAATAATTGAATCCCATATCAATATTGTGAGTTATTATCTAATATTGATAAACAATTCAATTAGACACTTCAACTATACAATTAGAAGAGCAACTATTTTCTAGTTTTTAATATAAAATTTTATTTCCAACCATAAAAAAAAGTGAGTTAAATTACAAATTTATGGATTCTCATATATATATATATATATATATATATGATTTATTTTAGAACTTTATTTGATTTTAATATTTATAAAAGGTATCTATTATCTAAAGCAGAAGCAGTGCGTGTTAAAAATTCTTGAGATCGGGAGTCCAACTTTTTTGTACCATATTCGCTTTATAATCGATTGATTTTAAGATAAACCAGACATTATTCAATAAATTTTATCTGCTTCAGATTGTGCTCCAAATTAACCATTTGAAGGTATGATACTATGAAATTTGATCTCAAAATTAATTGACGAGAAACGTAATTTATATATCTAAGGTCCGTTTGATAATCATTTAACTTATTTTTACTTAAATTTTTTACTGTACTTATGTTTCCTACAATGTATTAATATTTCCTTAAAAAAATATGAAAATGCTAACTAAATTTCAAAAACAAAAATAAGGTTTTAGAAGCTACTTTTTAAATTTTAATTTGATTTCTTAAAATATATGTAAGATGTAGATATCCAAGTAAGAAAAAATCTATGATAAAATAGTTGTTGTATACTTAAATTTCAAAAGCAAAAAATTAAGAACAAAATGGTTATCAAACGGACCTTAAATGTTTTTAACTTTTCACTTTTTCAATATAGAACTATAGTGAGCGATCTCGAACAAACTCTAACCTGGAAGCAGCCCCACGACTGAAGTCCATGGCGGAGCTTGTCAAGTTCAGAGGAAGAAGAGAGGAGGCCGATATCGATTACGGGAGCCTCCATTAAAGGAGCATCGAGAGATCCTCGATCGCATTCTTTTCGACGGATGTAAATTTCCGGAACTTTTTCGGCCTCTGAAGCTACGTCTTGGACGTTGCTTCTGCAAGGATTGTTCGTTTCTGCCATGTTAGAAGTTGTGTTGAAAGAAAGTCGTTGCTGTACAGTCCACAACCTCAAATGGAATGAAATTGGGGTACCATAGCTTTTCTATTTTATTACTTGAATTACAGCCACATGTTATTGCAAATATCATGTTCCATATGCATTTTTTGGAATTAATATACTAATTTCAAACATTCCATTAATTGCAAATATTTATGAATGATTATGTTATCCACTCATAGTTGAAATTAATCTTTCTAGAATTTTATACACTAAGAGAAAGATCGCATATGGATCTTAAAATTTAAGATCACAGATCTTTCATAATAAAACTATAATAAAATATTCATTCTGTGATTTTTGTCTCTTAACTCTTTTCTTTCTCTTTTGAGGGATGAAATTTCAAATTATCTAATATTTTTAGATAATAATATAGAATAAAAAAGGGTTTTTTTTAGCGGTATACAATAAAGGTTAAATTGGCCTTTCTAGACAATTAAAGTTTCACTTTTAATCGGTGTTTTTAAAAGTGGAGCTTAGACCCAAAAAAAAGGGGAAGGTATTTTTTGTAAGCCAAGAACATTTATACCCGAGAGAAAAAATACTCAATAGATTATTAAACGTTACTTTTTTTTTTTAACTAATAAAGAAAAAAAAAAATCTAAATGTAAATGATTTTTGCGTGTAAGATTTGTAAAATTTATTTTTGGGAAAACGAGTTTTGTAGGCCCCGTTTGATAACCATTTCGTTTTTTGTTTTTTGTTTTTTGTTTTTTAATTTTGAATTTTGGTTTTTTGTTTTAAAAAATAAAAATCGTATATGTTTGATAATTCATTTTAGTTTTCTATTTTTGAAAACTAAAAACCAAAAAACATGTTTGATAACTGTTTTTTGTTTTCAAATATCAC
>JBBMKA010000009.1:7982736-7996274 GCA_037833695.1 Sechiopsis laciniata | reverse complement strand
TTATCAAACAAACCTATTTTTAAAATATTAAAAACAAAAACAGAAAACCAAAAACGAAATTGTTATCAAACGGGGCCGTAGTCATAAATTTTTGGTTAAAGTTTATATTTCTTAAAAAGGATTAATGTCGAGCTTGAAACTATCTTTATATTTGTTAAAAAAAAAAAGAGAAGAAACTATCTCAATATTTTAAAATTAAATATTTTATCTCCTAGTTTTCTATTTTACTTATTTTATTTTATAAATAAAAATTATGTCAAAACCAAAATAACCACAATTTGTTGAAATTTAAAATTAATCTAATTATTTTTCAAGTCAACATTCCTTAATATTGTCACTAACATTTATGTTATCTTAATGACTAAAACTGAGTATTTATTATTGAAATTACATGAGTAAAAATGTTTGAATTTGAAATAAAAAGACTAACTAAAAATTTCACCCAAAATTTATGAATTAAAAATATAATTTTCCAACTATTTGTTCTTTAATAATTAATTACTGGAAGGTGGGTGCCTTTTTACTTAATCCTAGCCTATTCTAAGTGAGGTGTTAGACCATAATCGTGTGCCTGAACTTTGAACAACTTCCATTAAACACCCAATAATGTAGAGAAAATACACTTTTGTATTGATTATACATTATTGCAAGCAATCAAAAGTTCAATCATTCTTTAATTATTAAACTTTCAATCCAAAGTTTGATTAAAAGTTCCATCAAAACACCCAGCAAGAACAATAGCTCAACGACATCTATATACATCTAATGACTAAGAGGTCATAGATTCGAATCCTCCATTTTCAATTGTTGTAATTTCAAAAAAAAAAAAAAAAAATCATTCTTTAATTGCTCTTGAGTCAACAAACAAGTATATTATTCATAAATTTGTAAATCAAAATACAAAAAAGAATCTTAATATCATAATTAATTAACTTCTTTATTTATCATAAAACCAATTCCAAACAAAGCTTATATAAATCTATCAACATCTAAGGAATTGTGATACCCCAAGAAGCACAATCTTTCTTAATCAAATTCATTTCAGCAGAGGAAATGAGGTTGAGAAGTTTGGAAGAACAATCATTGAGCTTAGAAATGGATTTACAACAAGAAGGATGAGCAACACCGTTATTAATAATCACATCCGTCACACATTTTGTTGCCTCTGGAAAAAACGACATGCATGGCATGAATGATAACTTGTCTGTTGCCAATGGATTTGGCTCTACCAGTGCCGTCGTTGGTCGTGCTAAAATCGCGATGCAGATTACGAGTCGAAAAGCTAACTTTGTCGTTGATGCGTTTGGTAACTTTGACGCCTTTGTTGTAGGAGAATTGAGTGCGAAAAAGGAGAGATTTGAGCTGTGTTTGGTTTGTTGGGAGAGATTGGGATTTAGGAGGTTGGATTTAAGAAGGGATATGGAATTGGGAAACGTTTGTGTCTTTATGGCTATTAAAACTGCAGTTCTTGTTAATCTAACCTTTCTTCTTTGGAGTTACAAAATTCTAAGTTTTTTTTTTTCTTTTCAAATCAAGTCAGTACATATATCAACAAGAACATAATAAATACGGGTTCTAATCTCCCCCCTAAATATTATTGAATTACAAAAACAGTAACATAAGGGGTTTTTTTTATGAAATTTGAATGAAAATTATTAGTGATTTTCTCAACACTATAATAATAATATATTTAGAGTTGCAATTTTAACTAAGGTCATGATGGATGAATTATTCCTGTATCTGTCCCAAATGAACCTAAAAAAACAATAACTTATATCATATCATATATGTTAAAATAAGTTTAATTAAGTGATAATTGACATATATTTAAAATTTTGAAATTTGAATCTTTGAACTCTCAAATGAACCTAAAATAATGAAGTTAACATATTGATTCTCAAATCTTTGTTCTTTGCAATCATTTAAAATGCCTCATTTTGAAGAAAGTAGTTGTCATCTCATTTAAATTCATAATTTTTTTTTTCTTTATGAGGTGGGCAATTCATTAAACTACCAACAAAACACTCAAATCTTGTTGGTGTATTTGGTTGGAGAGAAATGACCGTGTTTTCAACGAGAAACACTTTTTTTTTTTTGAAAATTGAGAAATCGGAGCTTCGCTCCCCTATACCCGAGGCACTACTGCTCCATCCCTAGGTTATGACAACGAGAAACACTAGAAAAACTGTTATGGAAACATGGGATGATATCATTGTCAATGAAGTCAATTGGTGTGATAAATCCTCTCGTTTTAAAAACTATAGCACATTTTTCATAATTATGAATTGGAAGGCTTTCGTGTTATTAATTTGTTGTATGCTTCTTGTATATGGTATCTCACTCAAATCTATTGGATAAAGTTGGCAAATTTGTGTGTTTAAAGAAGATACAATGGTTGGTTGGGGTTTAAGGGCATGTTTGGGGTGATTTGTAAATTGTTTAAATCTCTTCGGTCATATGAAACATACTTTTAGTTACTCAAATCAATTTTATATGTTTTGAAAAATGTTGGTTAAAAGTGTAAAATCAAACATTAAATTGATTATATTGAATGATTATATGTTAGAAATACTCATGATCTTTGTTTCACATTGAAAAGATGAGCAGCTTTCAACATCTTTATAAGTCATGTGAGCTACTCTTTTAGTACAAATTGGTTTTGAGATGAAATCTTATATTATTTAATAAATTACATGTATGGTTCGAAATAACTTTAAAAGTGCCAAACGACCAATAAATGAATGCTTGTGACATTTTAATAACTCACTCGTTCAAGAATATAATTCTCATATACTTCAATCAAATTTCAGTGAGTGAAAAAAATCAAATAGGGAAATGTTCATTCTCATAAATTCGTAATTAAGTGAAAAAGAAAAAATATTATTATTTTGACTACATGGCTACTTTTTTATTCATCATTTCATAACTTATGAACTTACTTAAGAAATTGAAACCCCCCACAATGCACATATACTCTTAATTAAAACCATATCACCGTATGGTATGTCTTTAAGAAAGTTAGATGAACAATCTTTAAGGTTAGAAAAGGCTTTGCAACATGAAGGATGAGGAGCAATTTTATTCTTAAACACATCGATCACGCATTTCGTCGCATCCGAAACAAACGACGTGCATCCCAATAGTGAGAAATCTTCTATCACCATTGGGTCGGGAGCATCCGCAACAGCTATTGCACGGTCCGTCGTCGATTTTGCTAAAATAGCTAGGTAGACTAGGAGGAAGACAAGTGCTAACTTCATAGCAAATGGGTAGAAATTTGAGTGTGAAGGTTAATAGAATAATGTATTTGGTTATTTTGGTAAAAGATGTTTGATTTGTAGACTATTTGAAGTAGATGAAATTTGGAACGTTAAGCGCCATGAAAATTGCATTTATTGTAAACGTAAATACCATTTGAGTTACAAAATTGACACAAGTAATATAAGACAAAAAAAATTTAAGTAAAGGAGTTTCTAAATTGATCCGAGACACGTGTTCATAAATAAATAAGAATTAAATACCGATATTAAAGATTATCACCAAACAATAAAATTAACACGTCATCAATGTTGTCGGTTTGCATATAGCTATTACAAACAAACCTTCATATTAATTTTCATGAAAGAAGAGGTTGGAGAGAGATGATGAAAAATAATAATATTTTCAAAAATAGGTATTTTTGAAACTTTTATTGAAAAACAAGATATTTTTTAAAAGAGAATTAATACAACTTTGTGATGTTCATGGTATTATTAAAAGGGAGTTTGTCATGGATATTAATTTTAAACAAATTAAACTTATCCTAACTTGAGAAAATATGGAGATCTGTTATAAGAAAATCATTATTTGTATTTTAGTATAGAAAATGAACTGAATAGGTCAATGGTGCAGTTGGTTATCTTATAATTCCAGAGTCACAAGTTGTACGGTTTATTGATTTCCTTTCCTCTAATTTATACTAAAGAAAAAGATTATTAAAGAACAAAATATTGAATATAGACAATAGAAAGTGGTTATATGAATTAATAATGATTATGAGGCCAACAATAAATTATGGGTTCGAATCCTCCTCCTTTATTTATTGTAAAACTAAAAATGTACTTTTATTTATAAAAAATGATTGTACAAATATAGATAGAGGTGTAGACATGACCGATAGACAAAGCCCACTTGAAAATAAATCGACGGGTCCATTCAAACACTGGACCCAGCCCATTTTATCGAGAAAGTCCATCAAAATACCCTTCTTCTGACGTGGCAAAGACTCATTGGACAGTCTTACGTGGAAGTACATCCCTTCAATACGACGCCGTAAAGCGAGTTTACGAATACGTCACTTTCATCTTCTTCATCGTCGCCGCCGCCATCGTCCTTTCACTTTCACCGGAAAATACCTAAACCTTCCACTCTGCATCTCTCGTTTTCCGCATTATACGTTCGTTTGAGAACACAATAATGAGGAAATTTTTGTTGCTGTTTCTTTTGGCTGGTAACTTTTGCTACTTCGCGTTAGCTGGCCAGATCTTCCCAGCTCAATTAGGTGAAATTCTTCTCCAAATTCTCTCTATTCTTTAACTTTTCCACTGATAAGTTGCGTTATGAATTCTTGATTTAGGCGTACAATCTTGATTGTTGAATTCGTGATTTAGTTTATTAATAAGTTTTAGAGTCTTCTGCTGCTTCTGATTGATTGATGTTATGCCACTCGGATTGTGGAAGTCCTTTCGACCTCATAGATGATTCTTTGAACAATTGAAGGCTCATTGGCAATTTTTTTTGCAAAAAGGTTGTGTTGAGTTGTTGTCCTGTTTGTGATTGTTTGTAAAAGTCTAGGCGATTGCCGTGAGTTTGGATGGATCAATTTCATTGTTGTATAAAGAAATAAATAAAATGAATCCGTTTCTTTGATTCAATTTGCAAACTATGTTTGATTATATTTTGAAGCAGTTCCTTAAGCAATGTATCTCACATGTTGGAATTGGCTTACCATGAAATCTAAGCCCCATTTGATAACCATTTGGTTTTGAAATTTAAGTTTGTTTTCACTCAAGTTGTGTACAAACAGTCTCGGCATACCTTAACAAAGTGTTTGAATCCTAGTTAAATTTCAAAAACCAAAATAATTTTTTAGATGCTATTTTTTTTTTTTTTAGTTTTCAAATTTAGGTTTAGTTTTTAAAAATATAGGTAAAATGTAGATATTAAAATAGGGAAAATTATAGTTTGAGGTAGTAGTTGTTGTAGGCTTAATTTTCAAAAAGAAAAAACCAAATGGTTATCAAACGGAGCCTAAATGCTAGGATGTTGTCCTAGCAGGGCTGATATTCCACAAGTTGTTAAACATTTGGTTTGCCAGACGTGAAACCTTAAAATGTAGTTGTGTATCATCTTTACGTTTGTTTTTACTTATCTTGACAGTAACTCGTTGGTATTGAATTTAGTTGTCTCTTCTTTCTGATTGATGATTAGCAGGTGATACATTTAGTCGCAACTCTCGTGGGCCAAAATACAATATTGAATTCCATCCAGAAGACTCACCTTACAATCCTGTAAGCTTTTTGTTGAACTTAGTTGTTGATTTTTTATTTTATTAGGATCCTTTTAGCTTATCTTATGTAATTAGATGGAGACTTTTTGGGTTGTAGGCATATTCCCTTCCCTCTCTCTTGTTAGGTTGGTATGTAGTAAACTTTTGTTTCAGATACTCTCAATTAACCCAGCTTGTTGCACATCTTTACAAAGTCAAAGATGTAGTGAAAATTTGTTTCAGATAAAACATGTACCCTTGACCAAGAGGTCAAAAGTTCGAATCTCCCACCCACACTTATTAAATTAAAAATAATAATAGTAAATAAATTCTGTGGTTGTGAATCGTGATCCATGGCACCAAAATTTGAAGCAAACTAATACTGTAGTTTCATCATTTTTGTATTAAGCTTTTGAAATATTTGGTATGCAAGAATCCCAAGAGCCTCTAGATGGCCTACATGTGACTGGTCTTTAACATGCACTATGGAAGAAGAGTCGGCCGTCGGGAAGGTGGGCTCTGTGTGCATTGTACTGCTTAGATGCTTGATAATTAAATCATTATATGTGATCAATTCGGCTGCAAATGAAACTGCAAACTAAAAGTTCTTTCTTACCAAAAAATGGTCACCATCAACTTGAAGAGTTGAGACATTGAGCCTTTAATCTGTACTTAGATGGGTAGGGAAAACCACATTTCCTCAGTTACAGTACTCCTTTTCTTATCGTAGACTTCATACAAAATCTTCCTTTCCTACACTGTATAACGATATATGTCTTCATAATTCAAGAATAAGGAGGTATTCAGTCTATGTTTTTTTTTTTTTTTTTAGCAGGATGACGACCAGGAATCTGTGTTTATGCCCAATAAAAATGGAAAGAATTACTTATGCTTCTTGCCTAAGGTGGAGAAGTCCAAAAGTGGAAAACCAGCTATTCAGATGAACGTGAGTAGCATGATTTTGGAATCTGAGAAGCAAGTCAAATTGAAGACTCCAGATGAACTGCTTGAAGTATTAAAAGAGCAATGCTTTATCAGGGTCAGGATCTATCACTAAATATTGCGTTGCAGGCATCTGATGACTATTTCGTTGAAATTTTAATGTCATATAGAAAAGTAAAGCTGCATGCAGTATTTTTCAGTGCATGTGCCTTGAGAAATCAGGCATCCCAGCCAAAAGTTGAAGAAATTAGTACATTTTCTTTCATAGATTTTTTCTTTAATTCTTAAAAATAATATATGTGTTCAAAATAGATGCATGTTTAGAAAATGCAAGTGAAGTGTGTGCTTTGTGGTTGCCTTGCCTCACATGAGACAAGATGCCTCTGTTGTGCTCAACATTCAAGCTATTTAAAACTAGGGTCTTGTGGTAAAATATATGCATTTTTTTGCTAAATCAGGTGATTATGTTATGAACAATTGACATGTTTGCCTTGCTTCGTTAACTTCTTTTTGCAGCGGGAGGGTTGGTGGACATATGAATTTTGTTACAAGAAAACGCTACGACAATTTCATTTGGAGGATGATAAGGTAGTCTCCTTTGAGTGCCTTCTAATACATTTTATATGTGATTCCCTCTAATCTATGTGCATGAAATGGGGACTGATGTTGATATTCTCAAAGGAGTTTGCTTTATTAGCTTATTAGCAAGGAGGCTAACCGTCAGAGTTTTATTGCTTGATTTTTATTATTTTTATTTTATATATCTGTGATTGTCTGGGTCAGCTTGCGTGCAGCTTGACTAGTGTCACGGGATATACCGTCCAACCTTACAACATTTGGGTTGTCAAGAAAATTCGTAGAAAATTAATTTTTAGGTAGGTGGTTAGCATAAATTGAACCTAACACTTTTTAGTTTTCTAAGGCTCTCCTGACCACTAGTTCACTCCATGATAGTTGGTTTTAGTGCTTGATTAAAAACATAAAATAATGCACTGCTATTTATGACAATCCAATAGTAAACCGTTAAGTAGTAAAAGACTTGGAAGTTTCTGTCGTCTTGTTTTGCAGGTAGTTCAGGAGTTTGTATTGGGTGTCTATGATACTGAGGCAACTGCTAAACTCAATGAGAATCTCTCTGATATATCTACTTTGAAGGATCTTCGCTCAAAAGATGCATCCCAAAGGTGTGCTTTTATTTCATTAGTTACCAGTTAAGACATTATGAACAGACTTTAGTAATAGGCAAAGGAGACAATCAAACGCTAAAGTTTGTAATTTTATAGCTGGTAACACTGTGTTGACCTGTCCATTTCTTGAGAACAGTGCAAAAGTAAGATTGGTGCTTCGTTGAGTTAACAATACTATGATTTGTGCGAAAGACATAAGATCTATTAATTTATGTAATGTCTTTGTCCGAGAAGTCTTACACCATACATTACACAAATGTTACCAGGTATCATCCTCATCATTTCACAAATGGAACCATGTGTGATCTTACAAATCAGCCACGAGAAACTGAGGTACAAAGTAATTAATGATTTACTGTTGTCACTTTATTTTTCTTTTTCTCCTCATTACTTGAAATTGATTCATAAATTCAATGCAGGTTAGATTTGTTTGCTCGGAGCCCAGAGCCATGATTAATTCTATCACAGAACTAGCAACATGCAAGTATGCGCTTACAGTGCGATGCCCGACGCTTTGCAAGCATCCGTAAATCTCTCCCTCCCTCTCTTTTCTCTTTTACCTTCACAAACCATCCATTTTGCTCATTGTTTGCTTGGAATATAACAACGAAGAGTATTTGTTTCGAATATCTACAAAGCAGCCAGTTATTACAATTTCGAAGAGAAAATTGCTCTGCGTTACTTAAAAAGTTGAAAAAGAACCGATTGAGCAGCTATAAAACCTTATGAAAGAATCCAAAAACAACCATCAATAATAAAGAAAACGCGAGACAAAAAATACATAAATTTATGTAGTTCACTAATGTGTTACTATGTAGGATAAGGGTTTTATTTAGGAAATCGTGAAAAATACTAAATGTTAGATAAAGAGGATAAGGGTTTTTAAGTGAGTTTATATAATGCGCTTCTCATAAAATTCTAATCCATAATTATCATGTTCATGGGTTGGCCTAGTGGTCAATAGGATCTTGGGGAACTAAAAGATTGTGGGTTTAATTCATAGTGATCACATACCTAGGAATTAGTGTCCTACGGGTTTCCTTGAGAGTGAAATGTTGAGGTATGCGTAAGCTGGCAGACGTCCACTCATGGATATATATATATAAAAGATTAATACATCATTTGGTCCAAAATACTTTGAAAAAAAAAAATATAACGAACATATTTTTTAGGTTTCGATCAAACTATGTATTTGTAGCGCAACATAGTTCAATGCATTAAAGGATGTTGAAGTTGTCCCACCCAACTTAAAAGAGCTGAACACGAAGATGCCAATTTGGTTGATGTAAATAGTTTACATATCTCTTATCCGATCGATTTGTTTCGACTGTGCAGGTTATACCAGGAAGAGAGACCAGTCTGGTACACCATTAACTGTAACGTGCTCCCTGATGATTACAAGGAAACAGAGAAGACTGAAGAATTAGAAGATGAGATTGTCATGGTTACAGACGTCAAATATCCAAAAAATGAATCTGAAGAGTAATGTGAATATTTATACCATAGAAGTTTTATCAACCAAACTAACAACCTTAACAAAGAAGCTATTCTTCTGTAGATTTCGATTCTTTTTTCAAATTCAAATTATACAGTTGCTTGTGGAGATCAATCCATCAATTTTCAACCCCGACGACGAAAAACACCTGCGTGGAGCTTTCATATGCTTTGGTTCTATTTGAACATAGGTCAACCTGAAATGGCAGTCATTTATGGGACTTATTGTATTCGACAATGACCCAACTTATTGCAGAGGGAAGCAGTGAGTTTGAATTGGTAAACTCAACGGTAACTTACTTTTATTGAGACATTTACATCACTGCCATAATAATATCAATTGAAAGTATTATTTGTGTATATGACAAAACATCCTATTGATCTCAGGAATATATCCATTTTCAGCCCCTTTTTTTCTTCCATGTTGACCCTTGAAAAGTTGTTTCCAAAAACAAAAGGCTGTTTTATTTACAGTTTTCTAATAAATCTTCAATGTTCAATTCTATTTTGTATGCAACATTTTTTACTAGTGCACAATAGATGTCTATGCTATATTTGTGCTCTTTTCAGTCCACAACAGCTTTTTCCCAAGCATTTACCATCAAAATGCTGCTCTTCTTATAGAACTAAATTTAATGGTTCCAACCATTTGGCTTTCCAAGTGGGTTTAAAGTTTTATGGAAAAATCATAGACTGAGGCTATGATTCAACCACTATCTCTCTAACAGCAATTATTCTATGGGTCTATTATATGAGGGTTTTTTTTTTTTTTTGAATGTAACTACAATCGAAAATGAGAGATTCGAATTCATAACATTTTAATTACTAAGTTATATATGATACCCACTAGAGCTTTCTTTCTTTCAGGCATATGAAGATTTCTATAATTCAAGCAGATATCAGTTATTTGTTTGGTGGACCACCTCTTTTTTTGGTTGCTTTTGTTTAATTTAGATGTCAAAAGGTAGCAGTTTTTTTTCAATGTATGCCTAAATCCCTACACAAGCTCCTGTTGCAAGCCCTACAGGATCTATGGTTGAAAATATGGGACAACTTTCAATAGATAAACCAATCCCATGAAATGCCTTCTAAACAGAAAATAGTTTTAGACCCTTTTTATTTAATTAAAAAAAAATCAACAATACTCTAGGCTCTAGGACCCCTGCCCCTCTTGATTAGGATCTAATTCAAATGTGCTCTAAATTGGTATGATAATAATTTTAGATTGCTATCCTTCATATTATGCCAACAAGTTTGTATGCTGAAAAAAAAGGTTATGATAATTCACTTTTTCCAACCATATGTGAGGTAGGGGATTTGGACATTGGACCTTCTAGTTGAGTGCATGATTGAATGAGTAGTAGAATGTGAAAATTTTAGTTTGTATGTGGTGTATTATGTTTGGAGGGAGTTGTAGAAAAATTATATTTTGATAAGAGCATTTGAATGAGCGTTTGATGAGGGTGGTAGGAAAAACCGTCCTTTATAGGAAGGATTGTTGGAAGACTTTGTCGGGAGGAAGGGTTGGGAGCGTGGGATTGGGGGAAATTTTTTCTATCCTAAACAAACATAGGGAAAAATCTTACCCCATATTTCTTCTCCAACTTTCCATTAATCATGCATACCAACTTTTTTTTTTTGGACAATATGTGAGATATGAAGGAATCAAACCTCTAACTTTGGAGGTTGTCAATACAACATGTAATTGAATTATACTCATTTTGACATGCATCCCCAACTCACCTGAGTTATGTTCACATTTCTAGATCATTTTCTGTACGTCAACTTTTTATACTCGCCAAAATTCAGAGATAGATTAAACAATCCAAGAGTTCAGTGCAAGAAACAAACTATTTCAATAAACAGAAAGCCAAAAGTTTGACTTCGATGAAAAAAGTTATGGTAATCCATATTAATTTCAATATTATTGTAACTTTTTATTGGTAGTAGGTTTTACATCTTTATTGCAAGGTTCTATGTAAAGTTGATTGTTAGGTTATTTTTGTCTTTATACATTTTTTTAGTTGGTATAATTATAATTATTAATAAATTATTTAAAAGTACCCATTTTAGAGCCAGAAAGACGTCCCAACATTTGCAGCATCTATGCGTAAAATCAGCATTGTTTGTGGTAGTAGGTTACTGAATTTAATAAGTTTTATTAATTAAATCATAGTATTGAACTTTTCCTAACAAGCCAAAAAACATTTTCCGTGATTGGCTCAGCATAATAGAAAATACACAAACAAGAAAGAAGAGAAAAATGCAAAAATTTTATAATGGTATGTAAAACAACTTACTTTAGATATCAAATATTTGCTAGTGATCATTTGGGTTCATCTTGTCCATTAGCAGCAAGTGGTTGGAACTTTTCTATATTCTTTTTAAAGGTTATAACTTTGCTAATAAGTATAGTCTTATGACTGGGAAGGTAAATATCTGAATAATCTCACTAAACTATCCAAAATTTAAATTGATAGGTGTAAAGATATATATTTAATCTTTTAACTATATAACCAAGATATGCAAAGAAAAAAAAAAGATTGTCTTGAATTTTCTTTATTATGATTATTATTATTATTATTTTTTTGTAAAAAAAGTGAACACAATAAAGGTGCATTCAATTGTAGTTGAAAACTTTGATTTGAATAATAAATAAATGGAACATGAGTTAAGATTGAGACATTGAAAGGAAAAGTTGGTTTTGAATAGGTATTGGAGTGTTAGAAGGGTTAGGTCTTTATTGTGTTGTATGTGTGTGTAAATTCAACTATGGATAGCATTGAATTGAATGGTATCCCCAATAATGATATCTATGACTTCATACTACATAGTAACCAATATATATTAAAGGCCTTCAACCCATTCATTTTCTTGTGAATCAATCCACACATGTGAACTCTACCCTACCAAAATCTTCAAAATATATATTATAATAATAAATAAATAATAAAACTAACCACTTGTTGACTAACACCAAATACACCAAAGCTCACATCCTTTTCTCTATTTTCATAAGTGGTCAAACATATGAATCTTTTTATTGTATACATGATAAGATGGGTTCAAATAAAAATATGTGATAAGATTTTTTTTTTTAAAAAAGCGAATATCTATTTGGTGATTAATAATTATAGTATTATCTGTGCATTTTATGTTAAACAATTATTAATAAGAGGTTAAAAAAAATAAACAAAATATGAGCAAGCAAATTCATGAGTGAGTTTTAGTTGAAATTTGACCTTTTTGTCACGAGCATAATTTTATACCAATTAAACTATGTTGTTGTAAGTATTTAATAAGTTATTAATTATGTATTTTAAAAAAAAATTAGATTGATTAGATGAATTTGATTATGCCGAGTAAAGAGTGATTTTTAAATTTTATTTTCGTGAGAATATATTCTTAAATCGGTAGAAACAAACTAATAACTTAATTGAGAATGTGTTATGAGAATGTGTTAGGATACAAAAACAAAAAACAAAAAAACTTTATGAGTTTAAATTCTCTATAGTAATTATTATTGAACTAAAAACCAAAATAAACAAAATTCTCTTCAAATAATTCATTGGAGTTGAAAATAAAATTCAATTCATTATTGTAATTTTGTAATGGTTTCAAGAAATTAATTATTGGAGGACATTTATATGGTCATTCCATTTTCAATATAATTCCAAAATTAACATAAATAATTGATCCATTTCGAAAGCAACAGATCTATACACCATATCTCTTCTCTCCCCCTTCACTCTCTAAATTATTTTAGGGGTAAAGTAATGTGTCGAATAATTTTATACTATTTTAGGGGTAAAATATTATGTCGGGTCTAGTGCTTTAAAATTGGTTCCACTTCAATCCTAACTTTAAGCTTTCATTTTTTATTCCATGCATTTTTAATAAAACTTTAAATTTATCTCTAATTTTTCACGAATTCTTTTATATTTTATAGTTATATAATGTTTGAGGTTATATTTGAAATATCTCACTTTAAAATTATTGAATTAAAAAATATTGCTATGATTTAGTGGATAAAAAATTAAGACGCTGCTAGTCTGTATGATTTTACTTGCTGATAAATGTTATAAAATCAAATAAATATTTGAGAATTATTGCCGGTTAAGAAAACTTTCAATAACTATGTATTCAATTTATTGTGACCGCTTATATTTAAATATTAGGGTCAAGGAGAATGTTTAGATGTAGGAACTAGGGGTGATTTCGGTTCGGTTTTTGTCGGTTTTGTACCAAACCGACAACCGAACCGACATCTTCGGTTTTCAAAAAATTGATCCGATCCAATGTCCAATAAAATATAGAACCATTGGTTCGGTTTGATTTTGGATCCGATCCGATGTCCAATTTTTTTTAATATATCAAAAACATTTTTC
>JBBMKA010000009.1:7965503-7975745 GCA_037833695.1 Sechiopsis laciniata | reverse complement strand
TTATAATATTATTAACAAATTAAACAAAACTCAAGTGATTAAACTATATATTTTTTAGGGAGACACTTAAACATTTGTATCCCAATCCCACAATCTGTCAAAGTTTAAAGAAAATGCATGTTAATCAATAATTTTAGATGTAGATTGTAGTTAATATAAATCAATCATAACATATTGATTTACCTTGATTTTTTTTTTTTTTTACTACATGATTTAACTTGATTTAATTTAATAAATTTTGAAAAATAATATGTAAATTAATTTTTTAAAATATATTAATTATAATTACTTTGATTTTTACAAACTTTTAAAAAGGGAAATGACTAATTGGTTTAATAGTGGATTGGATCTGGATAGGGTGGGCCTTAAATGGCCCAAATCACTAACAGTTACAGATATTTCTGGAGGTCCATAGTGACGAGAGCCCATTTCAGTTCTTCTAAATAAAAGCTACTTTTTTTTTCTTTTTTTTTTTTGAAACGAAAAGCTACTTTTCTTATGAACCCTTGAATGAGGCTAATATAACAAAAGTACCCGTATCATGATCATTAATATATATTTAGAAAATACATCTTTTGGTCTTTAGGTTTGGAATCTAATTTTAATTTGATTCCTAGACTTTAAAATTGAATATTTTTATTCATTATATTTAATAGTGCCCACTTTTAATTTTTGAGATAACATAAAGTAATGTTAACTTAAAATGATGGATCATACTAATTTTAAATTGAAATATATTGATAAATCGATTATTTTAATTTTCAGGTAATGAGAATTATCGAAAAGTTAGGGACTAAAATGAAAAACAAAATATGACAATTCAATTTCTTGGTCATTAATGTAGTCGTGATATATTATGCTTGCATAATGTTTTAACCATAATTAACGCATTTGAACTTTATGCCTAAAAAAATAAATTAAGGTTTATCTGGTAATGATTTGATTTTAAAAAATTGAGCATAAAAATACTACTTTTATTTATGAATTTCTTGTTTAGTTGTCTACTTTTATCTTCTTTTTTTTTTTTAAAAAAAAATCAATCTAAAATTTGAAAATTAGTTTTTTTTTTTTAAATTATTTTTTTTATGATGTATTATGCTTGCATAATTTTTTTTTTAACACATTTTTTAGGTCAAATTAGGGTAGAGATAATTAGCACATTTGAACTTTATGCCTAAAAAAATAAATTAAGGTTAATTTGGTAATAATTTGATTTTAAAAAATTGATCATAAAAATACTGATTTTTTTGTTTAGTTATCTACTTCTATACATATTTAAAAAATTTAATTATTACCGAAAGGGTAGGTAGTGTGATGATTTCATTATTTGGTGAAAATACAGTTCAACACCTAGGTCATAAGTTCGATCTTGAAAATCAGTATTTGACTCTCATTTATTTGAGAGTATTTGTGCCATCTATTGAGAGTTTGTGATCATCGTCCTTCAATTTGTACTAAAAAAGAAAACTATCATAGAGTAGTTCAAGTGGTCAAAAAATGCCTTAGGTAGAGATAGGGGCGGGGGAATCCCTGGTTAGGCCCGCCCTGCCCTTTGGACATCTCTAGCCTTAGGGTGCTTAAGATGATTGGTTCAATATATGATGGCCACCTACCTAGTTTCATTGACATTTAATGTTGTAGAGTTAGACGGTATGTCTCGTGACATTAGTCTGGGGTGCAGTAGAGGTGTCCAGGGGTAGGGTGGGGTCATGGAATGTTCCCCGTCCACGTCCCCACGAATTTTCGTGTTTTTTCGCAGGGACCAAGTTCCCCGCAGGAAATTTTTCCCCGTGTAATTTTTTTCCTTTTTTTATATTTTTTAAAATAACAATCCCAAATAATTAAATTTTCTGTAAAAATATTTATCAACTTTCAACTATATCCTTAATTATTAAGGAAAATATTCATTTGAAAAAACAATTTCACTAACAAATGTTTTTTTATCTAAAATTTAAAGAGTATAACGGAAGAAAAAAAAAATGTAAATGGGGCGGAAATCGAGAAAACAGGGATGACCCTATTTAGGCCATGGAAATTTTTTTGTCCCCATTTTCAGCCCCGTTTGCCGCTTAATCGGGGATTCGCCTCCATTAGAGAGGGTTTCCGCTGAAAAAATGAATATCTTTAGGTGTCCACAAGCCCTATCACATTTATAAAAATAAAAAATAAAAAATTGTACTAAAAAAATTAACTATTTTTTAAAAAACAATTGCTACTTTTTTTTTTTTTTTTAATCAGCAAAAACAATGACTATGTTTTGAAATCCCCATAAAGGTACAAAAAATGAACTTAGAAAAGGTCGGCGAATTTTGAAAATACAAGAAAAAATTTGATTATTTTAGAAAACGTGGGTCAATTTTCAAAATCTCTAAACAAATTGGATCACTTTTAGCAATTTCCCAAGCAAGAAGATAAACCAGACGTTCCAACCGTCTGGTATTTTCCACACTTCATCTCCTCCATGTCCACTACCGCCATTAAACCCTTGCTTCCACTTTCTCCTTCCATTAATCATCCCTCTCGATCACCAATTTCATGGAGTTTTTACAGACCCATTTCAGATTCTTGGCCTTCTTGCCCTATTGCCGGCTCTTATCGGGGGCGACGCCAAGTAGCCGCCTCCGTCGCCTTCAATCCATCCGGAAATTTCGATCTATCTCTGCAAGATGATGAAGATGGTAACTCCTTAATGTTGTGCTTCAGTTTCTGAATTTGTTTTGTACCCATTTCGATTTGTGTGTTTATGGAATAGCAGAAATCGGAATTGTGATGATTGGGGAAAGTGGGATAGTTTTGTTTTCGATTGATGAACATTGAATGAATAGTGTAGGTGGATTATTTGGATAGGTTTAAAAAGGTCATTGAAATAGAATTGTCCTGTTCTTTGATGCTTAGCTTCCATTTTCTTGATGATAAATGATGATATTCAGTTTGCTAATAGGAGTATAGACCATGAGGTTATAGG
Organism: Sechiopsis laciniata; assembly: GCA_037833695.1. Classification (NCBI taxonomy): domain Eukaryota; kingdom Viridiplantae; phylum Streptophyta; class Magnoliopsida; order Cucurbitales; family Cucurbitaceae; genus Sechiopsis; species Sechiopsis laciniata. Next base: position 7,972,780 of record JBBMKA010000009.1, on the reverse strand, counting down.
TTTGAGTTCCCGTTCTATCCAATGATGTTGAATTGAAAAAATGATGATATTCAAATTCATTGTTGTCTTTTCGAAATTGGGGAAATGTCGAGGATCACAAGTGAGAAAGGAGGGTAGAAATCTTGAATTTATAAGATAGATGAGTTATTTCTGTCATTGACAATTGGTTTTTTGAGGTGGAACTCCCAATATTTTCTATAATATAGTATTATAGCCCATTAAACTCAAACGGATGTTCAGTCTAATAAAAATGAAATTAGGTTTCAATCCAAAATTGATGAACCTAAAGAGAAACATTTAGAGGGACATGTGAAGAGGCCTTGCAATCTTTATAAAAAAAGTGGTTTACTTCTCTCGTTACTAATTGGTTTTGAGGGGTTTTGAGGTGTAATAACATAATATCTGGTAGGATTATATCAACCATTAAGGCTAATTTTACTAACATTATCTAGTTCTTTGTTTCCTTGGAAATGGTATGGAAACTATAGAAAAGGTAGAACAATTGTGATTATAACTAGAGAGTTCTCAAATTTTGATGAGTTTTAACTGATTGTTATGAACAGATTCTCCTAAAGCTGCACCTCCAATGCCACCAACTGAAGGTCGATTCGACGTGGTTATAGATAATGATGCAATTCGCCGTCTAGACTTATCCTCATTTCAGAAAATAACTGGAATAATCTCACCTTTAGATAGTAAGTTTTGGCGGTGTTGATCTACTTAATATCATTGTTTTGTAGTTTTTTCTGTGATCCCTGATGAGTTCTCTTTCCTAGTATTGTCACAGCTGAGCCAAAACAATTTCTTGACCGTACTATTGGGTTTACCATCAATTATACACGAGAGGATCCATACGATCGACGAGAATTATCCGAATACCCTGATATAAGGCTGTGGTTTGTTAGGCTTGATTCAGTCTATCCATGGCTACCCGTCCTATTGGACTGGAGAGCTGGGGAGCTCGCTCGCTACGCAGCCATGCTCGTCCCTCACCAGGTGATGCTAGTGATGGAATGTTATCAATGCTCGCTCGCTATTCAGTCTATCCATGGCTAACCTGTTTTTTACATGAACTTATATTTGTGATCTTTTTGGTTGCAGATAAGTACGAGAATGGGAATTGTGTTCAATCCTGAGGCTTTGGAGTTGTTTATGATGAAGAAAGTTTTTATAGTGTATTCATGGTTGAAGCAACATGACATTCCAAAGCCAAGATTGAAGACAGCTGATATGGCTAGGATGCTTGGGTTTGGAATTGGAGATGAACTTTTTGACTTGATTGATCAACATCAAGTTTCCCCTCCATGAGCAATGACACCGAGCTCGAAACTCCTCATTGATCGATCGTTTGAATCGGTATAGAGAACTGGTATTATATTATCTTATGGAACTCTCACAATTGTAATCATAATTATTTCTTATAATTAGAGTTGTAATCCTGTAATTGTACCAGTCTAGATGCATTTGTTTACCAGTATGCTTCAACCAAGTACAGAGATGGGTAATATATATATTTTTTTTTTCAAAGAATGTCTACTGGGTTTTTTTTTGGATTGTTTTTTTTTTTCCTCTTTTCTATTAAGGCTGGCCTAATAATAATAATAAATCTTGAAGATTTAAGAAGTTATAGGTTCAATATATAATAATCATCTACTCTCTAAAAAATAATTTTTTACGAATTTTCTTGAGTTCCAAATATTTTTAAGGTTAGACCGTTTGTTTACTGGAAAAAGTTCATAAGCTAGCATGGATATTCATGAATATATATTTTAAAAACTGTTTTTTATTTCAACTATTATGATTTCAAATTTAATCAGTCAAATTCTTAGGCTAAGATATAAATTTTCATCATTAGTGAACCATACCTAATGGTTTATTTGATAAAGTTGGAAATTTGAATAAATTTATAAGAGGCCCAACTCTTAAAAATAAAGAAAGGGCTTGGTAACCAAGCTTCCGAGATCCTTTTGGGCTAATTTATAGGCCTGGCCCACGCTATTTTTCTCTGTCTCGTTGACCATCTCAAGGCTATCTTTTTTTTTTTTTTTCTTTTTTTTTTGAAACATCCCAAGGCTATCTATTTTAATTATACGAGAAATTATTTAATGAGTAAGAGTGTGGTATAATAAAACTAAAAAATTTAATCTTGTTGCAATTTTAGTTTGAAATACAAGTTTTTGATACCTTGATTCTTATACGTAAAAGCATCTATTATTGTTTTGTAACACATTATTAGATAATTGTACTGATTATATATCATAAAATTGATTGGCATAATCGATCTTAATCAATTATTGAATCATTTTATCAATGAAGTATGACAAACAGTGGTTACAAATCAAATAGCCATACTTCATGAACAATTTGAATCTCAATTTTTTATTTTATTTTAAAAATCGGGAAATCGAAGCTTCGTTCTCTATACACAGGGCACCATTAGCCATTCCCTAGACTGTGACACACTTTATCATATAAACAAGGGTAAGGGATGATAACGTATCTCAATTATTCAGACATCTATATCAAGCAATAAACAAATATCATATAAACAAGGGTAAGGGATGATTTCTCGATTTGATCTTAAGACTTTATTTAGTTAGTTCAACGAAATTAGTAAACTGAAGAATGGAATTGATCAATTACACACTTTATATTAGCTGGTTTTTTTTTTTTTTTTTTTTTTTTTTTTTTTTTTTTTTTTTAAATTACAACAATTTAGAGTGAGAGATTCGAACTCCTTCTTGATCGTTAGGTGTACATTGATGTCGTCGAATTATTGTTATTATGGTTATATCTGCCGAGTAAATGCTCTTATTATTATTATTATTGAAAGCAGAGCTAATGCTCTTATTAGCTCAAGACTTTATCCCATGTATTTATAGTTACGCTAAAATCTATCTCTAAATATATCCTTTAATCTCATTGTTTAAGCGATAATTTAATTTCGATCGAAATGGTCAGTGGTCTGATGATTTTATTATTTGGTGGAAATTCAGTTCAACACCATGGTTACAGGTTTGATTCCGAGAATCGGTATTTGGCTCTCATTATTCACAATTTGCACTAAAGAAAAAGATGTAAGATTCATGAACTAGCTTTTACGAGTTAGGTTTCGATCAAATAAAAGACAACATGATTATGTTTTATCGTTCATAACGTGTAGCTCTAAGGCTGACCTAATTGATCAAGAGACCATGTCATATTAAATCAAATTTGAGGTCATATCATATATAAGCTTCCAAGCCCTATACAAAAACACCATGTTAGTTTGGAAACCCTAGCTAGGGGGCTATATAGTGTGGAAAGAGGAAGAAGAATGTGATTTTATAAATAGGGGGCCACCTGGTTAAGAGAAGAGCTTACAAATCCATGTGCTTTTTGTATCCCTTACACACATCCATGTGAGGGTTATAACTTATAGGTATGGCCTTTATATGGGAAAGGTCGAGCAACAACCAAAGCATTTTGCAATATTAAGTCTTAGACTTTCAAACATATTTCTCTTAATATTTATCAACTCGTATAAAAAATAAGTCACATTAACAAACTTCCTTTTGTTTGGTTCATTATATATCCTTTTGTTTCCTTATGCTATTTCAAAAAAGTTATAAAAATAAGGTTTATTTGAAACAAACACGATTAGGGCTATGATAGAGGGTGACTAATAAAAAAATATCATATATAGAGAGAGACTATTGAAACAGGCATTGTCTCATTCGTTATTCTTTAGGGTAAAGTCTCTATATGATTTGGAGAAAATTAAAGTTTAGTTTTTATAGTTTTAATAAGTAAAGTTTAGTCCCTATTATAGGAAGAAATATAGAATTTAGTTCATATAATTTGATGAAATTATGAGTTAAGTGATTGATATAACAAAAAAACATCATATCATTTATGTATCAATAATGAGCTTTCATGTATTTAATATACCAACGATTACGAATGATAAAAACTATCTTTTAACTTTTATAAAACCACAAGGATTAAATTCTAATTTTTAAAAGCATAGAACTAAATTTTAAATTTCTTTAAATCATGGAGACTAAATTCTATCTCTCTTCAAACTATAATAACTAAACTCTAGTTTTGAAACTATAAGAACTAACTCTAACTTTCTTCGAAAATAGGGCATAACTTATATTAAATATTTACCATTTAAAAAAAAATGGTATAGATCTTTTCTTTCTTTCTTTTTGTTGTAAACTTTTATACCATATTTAATTAAATAGTAAGATTGTGAGTGAAATAAAGACAAATGAAAGTTCATTAAAATAATAGTATTTGTGAGGATGTATATAAACTTTATATATTAAATACTATTTTATTGTATATTAGTTAACCGATCATGTCATTTACTAAACCGTAATTTATTGTGCACAAACAAAGTAGAAGAGATTAAGATTGATTCTCTGTTCCAAATTGTACAAATACAAAACATTTGTTGTGTGAATGTCATATTCTTAGAGAATTAAAATTCTTTCCATTAGAAGACAATGAATTTAGACTCATAAAAATAGATCAAGAAGGGAAGAAGCCTTAAATTCTTTTCCAAGGCATTAAAGACACATCATTCTCATATCATTTATTGCCAAACCAAACCCACACACTATTTTACAAGTCCACAATATGTTGTTCTTAATTGCCCCAATGACCCATATCATTAATACTCATGTTGCATTCTTTTGATATATACTCATTTCATATACCTGCCCACTTTCTCTAGGACCCATTTTTGTTAATCATGTCCTTTTGTTTTAGGCTTCTTTTCAATTTTTTTCCAATTGGGTCTTATTTTTTGTGCTTTATTATGCGACCAAATTAAGTGAGAAAGAGTTGAAAAATGATCATTCTTCAATAAGCTACCAAATTTTGAAGGCTGCAAGAAAAAAGACCAAATTTATTTTGCCCATGTGCTTTGTCAAACAATGATCCGACATTGTCATTTGTCAATTCTTCCTCCTCTTGATTAACTTGTTCTTGGATTGTTGTTTAGTATATGTGTTTTGTAGTTTAGTTATGTTTAGAATTATTATATTGAGTTGCGGGGATGGTGCTAGAAAGTCTCGACTTCGACGTTTCTAAAAGTCATTATATTGTAGGTTCAAATCAGATTTAAGGCGATTGAACTTTCTCTAGTAAGATATCTTTTTATCGTGGTAGAGCTTATGCCTATTTATTTGATTAGTTTTTTTTTTTTTTTTTTTTTCAAAAAAGATACTTTGTGAAAGAGTAAAAAGTATACAAGACACACATACAATTACAATCTAGGGATTTCAATAAAATGTTGGGTTCTAGACAAGCTACATGTGAGAAAGATTGAAATTACAAACTAGCAATTTTAATCACGAGAATATATTTTTCAAACTCAACTTTATCGTTCTTTTAAGAGAAACTTACAAGATTAATCAAAGTCAAAAAATAATTAAAAATATAATCACTTAAAAAAAAAAAAAAATCATAATCTTTGATATTAATAGTAATATTTTATTAATAATGTATTAATGAGTTTTTATAATACATTATTAGAACGAATTAATGACTATGAATGTAAATATTTTAAATTTTGTCTAATTATTTTGTGAGAATAGCTCATCTAATACAATTTGTCTTCTTTTAATTATCATAGTAGTCTAGTGGTCAAAAGGATATTAAAAGACTAAAAAAGTGTAAGTTTAATCTATAATAGAGATCACTTATCTAAAAATTAATTTAAATTTTTTTTTGACATTCAAATATTATAGGAATCCTCTGACAATAATAAAACTCATGCTTATTTTTTCTGACTTATTCTTGTGACACCATTTATGAGTGATCCAACCACTTATCTGGTGTTGAAGAAGACTTCCCACAGCCACAAGTTGCATTTCTCACAAGATTCACGTTCATAGTTTTTCCCCAAATTTACATTTTTTATTCACCCCAAATGTAACTTTCTCCTGATTTCAGAAAAAAAAAAAAAAACATTTTTCCTATTAATTATATAGTGGCAATCGATTATTTGATGACATCGTATTAAAAAAAAAAAGGAAGAAAAGTAAACCTTGAGCGGCATCATACACGATTAAGTAAATCGAGAGATTATAGTTTGAATCTTCCCATCCAAAATGTGATGCATTGAGTAGTCGAAACAAGAAGATAGAAGTAGCTATAGATGATTTTTAGATTATTGAACAGAGAAAAAATATATATCGAAGAAGAAGGAATATAAAAAAATATATATTGATTTTTAGATAATTTGCTAGATTGTAATTTTTAGATTATATAGTTAGATAATACAATCATAAATTAGCTAATATAAGAAGGATATTTTAACCTAATTAAATAATAATAATAAAAAAAATTAGCCATAATACTAAGGTTTAGAAGTATCTCAAACTTTGTGTCTATATTAATTTTTACCGCAATCAAATTAAAACTTTTAGATTTAAAAAATTGACTCAACTAACAAAAAGAAAGTTTCCAAGAAAATTAAAGATTTTGCCTTAGGATGAAAGACCAAGTTTTTTCTAAAAATTTTATTCATCAATAAAGATTTGAATTTATAATATCTTAAATATTAAAATTATTATATTGATGGAAACTTAACTTATTCTTAAATGCTTCTTTTTGTCTTTTTTACCTTAAAATTCGAAGTTTTAGAAACTCTAGGGGGAAACATTAAACATAAAGTCAAAATTAGAATGATGTTATGTGGTTTGACCAGACATTTATCCAAAAAACACGTACGAGAATGACGAGACCCATGGTATTTAATTTTTTTTGGTTATATATAAAGTTAAATTAAGCTAGGCATACTTTTAAAACACACAATTAATTATATAGTTATAGCTACCAATTTATATTTGAAACATTCAGTTTCCGAGGAACATGTGCTGTCCCTTTGCCTGCAGAAACTTCTAACGACAGCTTTTACACCATATCCTTTCTATCCCTTCTCAGAACATTACCAAATTTCATCATTTTTTTTAGTTTAATTAATCGTAGGTATCGAACTCACGATTTCTTAATTCATAAATATATATTGATGTGGTTGAACTATTGTTTCAGTGATAACTTTATCATTTATTTTAAAAAAGAGATACTTCTATATATATTAATCTTGTTTTCTTATAATTTTTTCAATATCACAGAGGTAAAAATTTATTAGATTGTTTAGATGAAGATCAGCTCAAAACAGTACAAAGGTAATTAGAATGTGATTAGTGAGAGTTAAAATAGCTTAAATTAAGAGACTTTATGAAGAAAATGATAAGTTGATATTATAAAGTGTTGAATTT
>JBBMKA010000009.1:7944002-7956292 GCA_037833695.1 Sechiopsis laciniata | reverse complement strand
AAAGAATAGGATAAGAAAAGTTCAGGTCATGCAGAACAACAAAATGTGACCTAAATTGGGCTACATTCGTGACCTAAACTTTTCTCGAATAGGTTACAAAATTGACAACTACTGTCCAATATTCTATCAGAAAACTATTACTCTAAACTTGTAATAGTTTCAGATTTTCTCAAGATCTTAAACCACTGTGGGTGAGGGCTGGGAATTAGAAAACCATAGTCCTTTGTCCAACTTTTCTTTGATTTCTGTTAAAGCTAAACGAACCAAGAAGAGGGCTGCAAAGAAGATGGAAAGAATCAGCATGAAAAAGACACTGTTCCATCCTCTACTTGAAACATATCCAGCCATTAGAGGCCCAAGAGCTGCCCCAACCGATCCGGTGCCATCGATGATTGCAGTCACTGTTGCTAAAGCTCGTGAATTTCCTCCAATCATACTCTGAGTGCCCAGATCAGCGGCAACAGCTGTCGTAATAAGTGAGTACGGGCCATTGACGAGTAATCCCGAAAGAAACATCAAACAGGTGTTGGTGACCGTGGAAATACTCCCAAAAGTACGGTAGAGAACTAGAGCAGGAATTGAGAGTATCAGGAATGTTACTGAGGTAACTGCACGGGCATCAATCATATCAGAGATTAATCCTGCTAATATACCGCCACAAACACCTCCAATGTCGAAAATTGTTGAGAGGATTCCGGCCGTTTTATGAGATATACGTACACCAGCAACAGCTATCAAAACAGAAAACGTCTAATATAAGCAATTGACACTTCTAAACTAGATTTAAAAAACAGTTTAAGGATAAACAGAGGTTGCTTGGTTTTACAATGGATTCAGGATCCTGCTCAGCCTATTTAAAAGTATGACCTAAGAAGCACGAATACGAATATGAGACATGGATAGGACACAACAGAAACATTGACACCCATGTTTTACAAGTTCAGGACACTGACATAACAAGGACATATTCATTTAAAATATACATTTTTAAAATATATATAATTTTAATAAGAACCTGAACTGGAACCTAAACTCTATTAGAATAACAGAACTACAAGATAAACTAAGTTTAAGGTACTTGACCCTCCCATTCTTGAGATCACTCCAGGCCCAATACCACAATAGCCAAAATACTTGAGAACTCATTTCCCACCTCTCCTATGTATAACCCATTCCTCAAACAAACTCCTAATTAATTGCCAACATACCCCTTATCCTATTCATAATAGCAATCCTATCACATTTCTTTACAAGAAAATTTTGAAGTATAAAGTTCATGCATTTATATGCTAACAAATATAAGTTTGATGTATTTCGATCACAAAATTTATTATTATAAGTCAATTTAGTATACTTCAAAAGTGTTTGATATGTGTCTGACAAATTTTGGACTTATATTGACTTCGTACAACTAGGATCTAACACATTTATTATGCTAACAATGTCTAATATGTATCCATGGTGGCCACCATGGGTTAGCCTAGTGGTCAAGAGATCTTTGAAGAACCAAAAAGTTATGGGTTCGACTAGTGGTCATTGGTCAAGAAGGTCTTGGGAACCAAAAAGTTACGGATTCGCAGCCTAATAGTCAATAAGGTCTCAGGAATCAAAAGATTATGAGTTCAATCCATGATAGTCACCTACCGAGGAAATAAGTTCCTACTGGTTAGTGGTTTCCTTGGCATCTAAATGTTGTAGGATCAGGCAGATTGTCCTATGAAAATAGTCAAAATTCGCATAAGCTGACTCAGACTCACGGATATAAAAAAAAACAATGTCCAATACATATCCAACAAGTGTCAGAATGTCTAAGTGTCAGGCATGTGTCGAACATGGACATGCTAATCAAACCAAAATGTTTGTGCTTCTTAGGTACCTACTCTTCAATTTTATAAACAAATACTGGCTTTCTAGGCAATGAATCTGAGTGTTTAGACAGCTAACGCCATGCTATTTGATATTGCCTAAGGGAGCCTTTAAAAATTGTCGAAGTCACATTCATTCTAACACTTGCATTTCAAATGATAATTTCATTCCATAGCAATAAGAAACAGGTACCTGTGTTCCTGATGTAAAATGGCAACCAGTAGAGAAACGTGTAAGCGACCAGCTTCGAAAAGAAGAGACAGAAGGCAAATGGTGCAACACCCGGTAACCTCCATGCCTCTAAGAAACCAATTGCAGCCATAGAATCTGAATGCTCAACATCAATAGAATCCAAATGCTCAACATCAAGTAGCACAGCCTTCTCTGAATCAGTATTCTCAATTTTTTTAACCGAACTCATCTCGACGTTCAATTCAGTCTCGCTAACACTAACAGGGGTTTCAAATCCAATGTCGTCTGGACTTACAACTAGAAACAGAAATACCAAAATGCCAACAAAAATGACCAAAGCTCCAGGTACCACAAACGACCAACCCCATCCAAGTTCCAAGATCCCGGAAGCTATAACCGATCCAATGATGTTTCCAACCGAAGTATGCGAATTCCAAACCCCTAATATCAGTCCCCTCTTTTCTTTCCCAAACCAATTCCCTACAATGGCCACCACACACGGCCATCCAATTGACTGAAATAGACCACACACAATTTGAACACAAACAAAAAACCACAATACATGAATATTTAACCAATATCCTAACCCAAATAGTATTGTAAAAATGCCACTACCCATCATCCCAAAAACAAGAAACAACCTCAAATCAATCCGGTCACCAACATGTCCTGCAAAATACATTCCAATTGAATATGCAGAAAGAAATGCAAGATCAAGCTTCCCAAGCAACTGGGTGCCATCAGGGCCATTAAAAGGAGCCCACCCAGTTCCATTCGAGGCCAAAGCAGACTCCGTCGAAATTGGACTCGAACTCGAACTCGGCAAAATGGTTGATGAATTTACCAGAATTGTTGGTCCAAGAACACTCTTAACGATGCTCGGAGGCTTTCTCGAGGCGTGGAATGATGCATATACAAAGAATGTGATGATTAGAACAAAGATTCTGTGAAAAGTGAAACTCCTGTGTGGAGGTTTAAGGTTTGGGATCAAATCAATCGCTGGAGCAACGGCGCGCTTGGATTGCATCGTTAATCAAACACAGTAACACAAAAGAAAACCTAACGAAAACACTAAAACAGATCCAAGATTGAAAACCCAGTTGCTGAAAATCCTAAAACAGATCAAAGATTGAAAACCCAGTTGCTGAAAATCTTAAAACAGATTCAAGAATGAAAACCCAGTTGCTGAAAACTCAATGAAATCAATACAAAAGAGAAAGGTGATAATAAGCCCTAAAAAATTGAAGATTACAGTGTCCGATGCAGAAGATTAGCAAAAGAAATAAAGCCCTAAATCAGACACTGAAACTTCTGGGAAAGAGAAGGAGATGATGAATTAGGACATTTGACCGAATTGATTGCTTCGGATTTAAGATTTAGATGCGAAGAACGGATCTAGGGTTCCAACATCGAAGAAAGTCCGATATTTCGGTTTCGGATCGGGTCTTCTCGTCAACGTCGACAACTGACCTGACCGTTACCAAGTTTGGACCTTAATGTAGCTCGTTTTTTAAACTGAAATTTGTTTTGTTTTTTGTTTTTTTGTTTTTTCCGAGATGTTTTTTTTATTTTTTTGAGAAACAACTTGTTATGAATTGAATAAATGAACATACAACAAACAAGTACAAATCAAGCCTTTTCTACATGATGGTTGAAATCCTAGACAATTCAAACAAGCTATAGCTAAATGATAAACAAACAAACACAAACAAAGACTCACTTTACATGCTGTTGGATTCCTAACCTAACAGCTCAAACAAACATTCAACAGATTCCAGTTACATAGTTCACAACAGATTGACAGTTTAAACAATCAAACAGCTCAGACAGTTTCCTAACAAGCTAAACTACCTAACAGCCTCAACAATTCAACAGTTTTCAGAAAGAGATGCAATCTGTTATAGCTTTTACTCAGTTCTAGATTTCTATATATAGATCACTGTGTATTCAAAGCAAGATAGAGAAAAATTATGAGAATTTCAAAGTGAGGAATGAGTGTATGCTTGTGAGTGTGTATTTTCTATATTTGTTGAAAGAAAAGAAGTAATGAAAATGTTGCCTACCTCTGGTTAAACCATTATAATCCTCTTGCATTCTTCTTCTTCTTCTCCGTCACTTTGCATTTTACTTTTCTGTTGTATGTTTTCTTGTTCAAGTTTGTTTACACAAAGTAGAAAGTAAAATCAAAATCAGTGTACAAGCAAAGTTAGGAAATTCTAAAGTTCAAGAAAGAAAGAGAAAGGAGAAGAAAAGTTTACAAAGAACTTATCTCTTATTTAGACCATGGTGTAAGTTGCTTGATCTCTCATCTGTGTCTTTTAATGTTGATTTGCTTCTTCTTGCATTTCCATGCCTATCAAGATCTATGAACATAAGTAAACCAAGGAGAAAAAGACAAGCCATAGAACGTAGAAATGGAGATATAAGAAGAGATGATACTTAACTTTTCTCAAAATTGATAATCGACCTCAAAGCATCACAAGATCTTCATTGTTGAAGCTTGGAAAGAACTTGATGGAAGCATTTCGAGCAAACCCTAGCAAAGGTGATCAAAATGGTAGAGCTTCGCTAAAGGTCTTGAATCTCTCGACAGCTGAAGGAGAAATGAAATTGTGTTTTAGGTTTTTTCTTGTTTAGCTCATGCTTGAGCTGTCAAGCAATTGTTAATCGAGCCACACACGTGTCGGGTGAATGTGCTTTAGGCCATGCAAATTTGGGCCTAAAGGTAAAGTAAAATCTCTTTAAAATTCTTGTTTTTGAGCCGGTTTAGCATTACACAACTTTAGGTTATATTTGAATGGTAGTCCTAAACTTAACATATATATATATATATATATATATATATTAATTCTTAAAATTTAAAATTATTTAAAAATATGGCTTAATTATTTAAAAATATTCTAATGGGTTTAAATAGAAAAGAACGGTTGAATTTTTAAGTCTAACACGACTCTTCAATTTTAAGAAGGCATTTAATCTCTTTATGCTCATTGGTGTAAAAAAATCAAAGCTTTTTAATGTTTATTCAATTTTTTTTTATACATTGCAATTATAGAGCCTTATTTTTTATATACCCTATAGAATGAATTCAGTATATTTTCCAACAAAAAAAAAATCTAATGAATCTTTTTTTTTATATAACAATATTAAAAAAAGGTGCTTCGAATCTATATTCTCATGATTACTTAGGTCGTACAAGATGTCAATAGAGCTCTGTTCTTGTTGGCAACTTTATGCATGAATTTAGTCCTTTACATAGATTGCAACTTTATGCATGAATAGTGATTTTCTATATATTTAATACACCAACTATTACATACAAGTATGTTTTATAAAACCATAGAGATAATTTTAATTTTTAAAATTATAGAGATTAAATTATAACTTTCTTCAAATCATAGAAACTAAATTACAATTTTTTAAATCACCGGATTTTAACTTTCTTCCCTATCATGAGCACTAAAGGTATATTTCACCCTAACATAATAATGAAGTTTGGAAATGGATAGAATTAAATAATATAATGTAGCCCCAATGAACCTTGGATTGAGAAACCCAAATGGGTATAATTCAATTTTGAAATTTGAATTGGGGGTGTTCTTCAAATTCCATAGGAACCATCCCTTTTTGGCCAAAACCCCAAATGGGTTCGAGCTGTACTCGTCTGGGTTCGCGCCCTTCTCGCTCCGAGATCGCCGCACCAACAAACGCTCCAATTTCTGCGGTGATTCTTCTTTTTATCTTTCAACCTTTTTCTTCTCTGTTCTTTACGATTTCTCCCATTTCTTGCGATTCTTGCTCTTTTTTAGTCTAATTCCTTCTTCGAATCGAGTTTGGATCATCTGGGGTTCGTCAAAGATTGACCCTGGATAGCATCTTTTAGTGGGACCTGTTTTTTTGTTTAGTTGCTTCAACTGTTGGTGTTGGTTTTGGGGCATTTTGGATGAGCTTTTTTTTTTATCTACCAAGAAGTGAAGAATTTTGGTTTGTCTTGCAGAAATTAGGTCCAAAATTGCTGAAGCTTTTTGTAATATATTTTCTGTTTGTTTTGCTTGTGAATGGGGGATGATGTTTTGTTGATTGTTGATGGGTTTTGAATCTAGAATCCTGCAAACTTTTGTTGGTGGTTGAAAGTTCTTTTAGCCTAGAATTGTTAGAAATCTTGAATGTTATACTTGTGTGTCACTTTTGTGCCTCTCTGTTTTCTATGATTAGAGTGTTGGATTATTTATAATGTCTTGTTTTTTTTCTTTTCTTCAAAATTTCAGGTTTTGGCTATTAATATAGCTGTGTAAAGCTGTTTATAGTTTAATTTCGAGTAAGGCATGCAAAGTGATCTTCCAGGTCTTATTATGCAAATTGACATTTTTTTTTAATGTCTTTGAAGGAGTTGTTCTAATAGTCATTCTGTTTTCTCTTCAATTCACCTCATTGCTTATCATTGAGGAGAACAATGAGTATATTGAAAAGATCAGGCCAACAACTTGAGCCGTTTCCTTTCAATATAGTTATAATTTAACATGGTATCAAGGTTGGGATTTTCAAGTTCAAATATTTGCAATGATTTTTTAGTTCTTTTCTTACTAATAGTCTAAGTGATGGGACGCATGTTCTCAAGAATATATTGCAAGGAAAATGTTGCTAACCCAATAGCTTAAACTTTTGATGTAGTGATAAATGATAATTTAACACCTTTGCATACAAGTTATTTAGATGCTCTTTATGGTTATGTTTAGTTTTTTTTTTTTTTTTTTTGTGATAACCAAGAATTGGAGCTTCGCCCCATTACATACCTGTCAAGGCCTAGACCTTAGAGACTAAGAATTTTACAATTAAGCTCACTTGTAGAACCTGGGACCTCCAAAGGAGCATACCTTGAAGTTTCCAAGCCTCTATGGGCTTATCTACGCTTAGATTATTGTATGCTGACAAACCTATAAATGATTTACCAAGCTAGTTCATCTCGGTGCAATATCTTCACTTAATAGAAATCTAATGGAAGTTAGCTGTACCATTCAGGTCCTGGGTCTAGGCAATTATAATTAGTTTCTAAGCATCTAAGTTTGTTTTTCGCTCTCATTTTGCATGGATATTACTTTCAAGTTTTAATAAGCTTAGGATTAAGTCTTAAGCTGACACTTATTTTTACTAGATGGAAGATTCTACAGCTCAATTTCTTGTCCACCTGACCGAACATCAACATTGTAATCACAACATCGATGAAGTTCAACTCCCCACAAATGGATTTATAAGAATGGGACTTCCTAGTGTAAGTGCTTATTCTGCGAACTCATACGAGAACAGCATTGCCATCAGTGAGGAGCAGTGTGCTGTAGATGATATTGATATCAATGTTCATGGGAAATGTTTGTCTCAAGATAAGGAAGTAGCTCCTCTTCAACAGGTTAGTGCTGATAACAGTCACGATGAATCACATAGGTATAGTAATGATTCCAATGGTACTTCATTTAAAGGACGTCAATCTTCCGAACCAGTATCTGTAAATATTTTGGCAAACGAGGATGCAGTAAATGGCGTGGATAGTCCAGTCTGCACGAAGGTCACCTTTGCAGCAAGCAGTTCGACTACTCAAGAGGTAGGAGACTTATGTTTCAATGAGCCGACAGGTTATGTTCAAGATAACGATGCGCCAGCTTACTGGGACTCGGACTCTGAACCTTCTCCTTGTGGTTCTGATCTTCCATTAACTTTTCACTCTGTTGGAGATGAATCTTCTCAAGAGGTACCCTCAAGTTTAGACACTCATGTGCCTAGTGATAGAGAGCTAAGCCAAGGAGATGTTGGTCTGTCTCATGTTGAAATGGTCAGTATTTCTTCAAATGTTTTATCTACAAGTAGCACCGCTGCAAGTTATCTCGAGGCCAGAAGAAATAGGAGAAGACTGTTTTGGGATGCCTTTTCACGACGTAATTTCAGAAGGCATAATGAATCTCCGTTTGTTTTCCCATCTAATAACTTTAGTAATACAAGAGATCCAGACAGGTGGCTCCTTGATCAAAGTAGTGATTTTATTGATAATGAAGTGAGTAACGATTCAAGACATTTTTCCAGCAGAATTCGCATCCTGAATGAACAACAAAGAAACTCGAGATCTCAGGTTACAATCCGATTGTTGACAATTATGAATTTCTTTTTATTAGTACATATGCAGTTATCTTTTGTACAGAAATAATAATAATAATAATAAAAAAAATAAATAAATAAAAAGTTTTTAACAATGTTTAGATCAGCTTCATTTAGCAGTCCACTGAACTGAAATTCTCTATATTTTCATTATAAGTATTAACAGAACCTAGTTGCAGTCTTACATTGTGTTTGTACATGATTGCTTCTCAAATAGGTGCAGATGTGGGAAAGACTTCGTAGTAGTCTCCGTGAAAACAGTCAGCAAAATTTATCTTGCCCATCAGGCATTCACCCCAATGGTGCTTGTTCGTGTGACTTGTTATCAAGCGTAGAACTCTCGAGTACCCGTGCAAGCATATCGCGGATAATTGTGATTGCTGAAGCATTGTTTGAGGTAGCGTTCCCCGGTCAATTCTTTCAATTTTAAGATCATAATGTATTAAGTAAACTAACCGTCAACGAGTGACCTAGTGGTCAAGAGGGTCTTGGAAAACTAAGAGGTGAAAGGTTCAATTCTTTGTGACCTCCTACCTAGGAATTAATTTCCTACGAGTTTCCTCGACATCCAAATATTGTAGGGTCTGACAGTATCACTCATGACAATAGTCAAGGTGTGAAGGTTGCTCGGACAGTCACGGATGTCAAAAAAGAAGAAGTAAACCATGCATCACGAGGTGAAGTGTAGGTGAAATCAAAACTCTGGTTATTTCTGATAAAAATCAAGTTTTGCATTCTACTTTTTGGAATTCTAATGTTGTATTACAACAGTTATCTCACATCTTGCTGTGTATGTATCTGAAGGTCTTGGATGAAATTCATGGTCAGCCTGTTTCTCTTGCCCTATCCATGGTTTCACTCCCTGCACCAGAATCAGTTGTTGACTCTTTTCCTCTGAAGAACCATGAAAAGACAACTAATGGGGGGGATGAAATTGAGCAGTAGGTTTCCTCTTTTCATTAACTCAAGTATTCAGTGGTTGTTAAACAATCCTCTTATCAAATTGGAATGCTTGTTTAGTTTTTAATTTGGGAATGTTTACAAATATTATGGTAGATGCTACATTTGCCTGGCCGAGTATGAAGATGGTGATAAAATAAGAGTCCTTCCTTGCTGCCATGAGTATCATATGCTGTGCATCGATAAATGGTTAAAGGAGATTCACGGGTATGCCGTCGCACATATACTTCAATTAATGTTCCCTCTTTACCTATATTATGTCCTGCAATCATCATTCAATTTTATTCATCAATTCATCTCCCTGCCTCACCATGTTTAACAGGGTATGCCCACTTTGTAGAGGAGATGTTCGCGCAGGCTCAAACGATGAATGTTCAGTTTCAGAAATTCCAACAATTTGATAGAGTTGTATAATCGGTGATAATGGTGATAACTCATTATCCTGTTTCCTGTTAATACTGGGGATTAATTGAATCCCCATGATCTAGTTTTGTAAGGCATTTGGTTTCAGAAGAAATATTTGCACAAGTTAAAAAATTTGAATGAATATATATTGTATAGTGGTTTCAGAAGAAATATTTGCACAAGTTAAAAAATTTGAATGAAATAGATATTGGAAAAGCTAGTTTTGTTTGAATGACTCAAACACTTGTACAACAATAAGGCAGGACAATGGAACTATATCGAATCGAATCGACAACAGATAAACAAGACATGGAGATAGATAGTAATTTCAGCTGTCTTTGCAAATCACTTGAGCATTGAAAGACCAGTGCTTGGTCTCCAAAATGGATTCTCATAGGTAGGATCGGATCGAGTTGTGTTCTTCGATGTATCATCAAAGAAAGGATTGTTTTGAAAGTCCTTCGGGTTGTTGTTAATGTTGCTGTTGAAGAGATTTGGTGGGCAGTTCTCGTCATCCTCAAATGTCGTCCATCGCTTCGAGTTGTTGCTATTACGCCGTTTTTCACTTGCTGCATTTCTCATGTTCTCCATCTCTCCCATATGGTCCTTGAACTCTTTCTTCACCACGTCTATCACTACGTCGCCGTATCGATCGCACCATGATTTTGGAAAGAAGTTCTTGAGGTCGGCTTTGTCAACAGGAAGCCTGGTGGATATAGCCTCAATTTGATCATCCCTGAATTTGAAAAGAAATATTATGTCAAAATGCTTAAAAGAAACAGAGAAAAGTTAGAAACTTTGAAAAACTTACGAGAATTTAAGGTTGGGATTTGTGGTGTTGAGCTCTGTTTGGATTCTTGAAAGCTCTTTCTTTATCTTCTCCCCCAAAACCTTCTGATTACAAACGAAATTAGAGCAAATAAACACAAAAACAAAAACATCAAATTTACCATTGTAGCAATTCATCATTACCTTGTCGATGAAGAAATCCGATGGCGAACCGTTCGAATGCAGCTTCCTCTTTATACTTTTAGTGTTGGGACCTTCCCCAATTGGACTCATTGCAAGCTGAGTTGAATTTGAAGAAACCCAAAAAGCTTCACTGTCAGATCTTTCATGGAGTGGCAATGGAGCTGTCTCATCCTGTGTTTCATCTTTCTTCCATTTCTTCAACCCATTGAAACTCCATTGCTTCTTCCCAGATTTGTTCATCCTCTCTTCGTAATTTCGATCGTAGTTTCCACCATTGTCGCCGCTGTCGCTGTGTCCCTGAAACAGTGTTCTAAAGGGTCGTCGTTTTGCCTTCTCCTCGCTCATCTCCTTGTTCGAACTTTCCGACATCAGAACTGAATGGTTTTCAGATTCGAAAATGCTCTTCTCTTTTCTGTTCTTATCTGGTTTTTGTGATAATCCAAAACTGAAAACGGATGTGGCTTCTCTTATCTGTTTCATACCCAACATATGCTTTGATTTGTTCTTCGAATTCGAGTTTGATTTCATCTTTTCATCTCTCAAGTCAATAACAGACCACTCTTCTTCTGAATTCTCTTTCAAATTCTCTTTTGGGTCAGCTACAATCACATCTCTGGCTTCAATTTCGGCTCCTTGAACCGCTAATCTCTGAAGCAGAGGCCTTTTTGAAGAATGATACTCATCTTGCGTTATGCATTTCGCATATAGAAGCTCCTGATAAAAACATGTTATAAAAAACCAGAACACCAATCAATAAAACAAAACAAAAAACCGTGGGACAAAACTCAGAGATTCCTGGTCAAGTAACAGTTTGTTAACTATGTCCACGAGCATAGAAGAAAACTATTTTATTTTATTAAGAAGATAAAAATACAAACATTGGTCAAATCGAGGTAGCGCACTCTCATAAAATACCATTACAACATATGACACGATACATAAAAGTCAAATACGAAAATATAAATTCAATTACATATTTCAACTAGGTTTTCAGGGGCATTGCTACTTGACCGGGCAGCAAGATCAAGATCCGGACTAAATAATCATAGGACAACATAATTCTGACCCGGTAGTGACATCTACCCTTGCTGACCAGGCACAAGACCCCGTCTAAGTAACCGTGAGTCAACATAGTTCAAATGGAATATTTCAGAACAAATCCTACTTGGTTTAAGAAAACAGTCTGTCAAGAAACAGAGTACATACAAAAAACAAAACAGAGCTTTATGAACTACGAACCTGTAAGAACAACAGCTTATCTCTCAATATCACTTGGTGTTCTTGTCCCGGCGGCGAGGCGATGAGAGTATCGAGCAAATGGGTTCTGAAATCCGAAACAGCATTTTGATCTAGAATACCTTCATTATGAAGACCCATCAATTTGATGATCTGGTGGAAGGAATCTTGCTGCCATTTGAGGTTATCAGATTGGAGCTCGGCCAGCTTCTGATCGGCGGCCGGCAAGGACCGTTTCTTAAAATTGAAGGGAAGAATGGATTTGCAGAGAGAGGTAATTGAATCATGAAGAGAAGAATAGTAAGTGGGTGTGTAAGAATACACCATTTTTTTCTGGTCTAGATTTTTGTGGGTTTTTTGGATTGGAAAGAAACTGAAATAATGTTTTGCGTTCTTGGAGAGTGTTTTTGTAAGAGATTTTTTAGGGTCCTTGTCGAGTGTCGAAGTAGTAGTTGTTTCAGGATTTGAATTGAGAGATCTTGCAAACGGTCACATGGAAGTAGCCGTTAGGACTT
>JBBMKA010000009.1:7906689-7931857 GCA_037833695.1 Sechiopsis laciniata | reverse complement strand
CGATCTCAATCGCTCATCCAATCTCCTCTTCGCCTCTCTGGCAACTCCGTCCAGTTTATCGTCTTCTTCTTGAGCCTCAACTAACAAGCTTCTCTGCTGCAAAAATTTCATGTAGAAAACCGAATCAGATTACTAGATCTCGAAATCATCGACAAAAACCGAGATGCGATGTACGAACCAGAGTGAGATTCGAAGCGAGGAGCGTTTCGTGGTTGCTAGTGTACAAACAGAGAACGGATCTTCTAGTTAAGGCCGGAGCGGCGGCGATCGGCGGTGAATCTGACCGGAGTTTGTTTTGATGGCAGCGTCTTCTTCGAGCACACTCCACACCGGGAAGCGTTCCAGCCATGGGAGAAACTTGCACGGATTTAGGGATTTGATGAAATTTCTGCACGGATTTAGGGATTTGATGTCTGAAACGGGCGGAGAGAAGCGATTTTGATGTGGTTTGGTTTGCGTTGATTTCGTTGGTCTTTTTATAAAACAATGATTGGTTTGTTTTGAATTTTGGTGGGTTTTGATAATAATTGGAAAGGAAATGAAGAAAGTGCGAGGAACGAGGTGAGAAGCTTCCATGAAACTTACCAGAGTATTCCATTAATATACCAGAGGCTAATCCAAAACCAAAGGCAAATCAGATTAATTCCTTTTTTTTTTTTTGTTAATACAGTTGTTTATTCAACAAACTTTGAAGTGACCGAAAGGGTCGGTGGTACGATTTATTATTTGATTTAGTATTACTACGTTCCACTCCACGATCACGCGTTCGATATTTGAAATCGATATTTATAATCTTCTTCTCTCAACTTGTACTGACTGTCACTTTATACCCACAAATAAATGAAAAAATCACTAAACTGTTGTCAAGGATCTCATATCAGAAAGACTAGAGATCTTATAATAATATATATAAGAGATATGAGTTACTCTTTCAATTGTCAATTAATTTTAAAGTAAAACTTATATTATTATCGGTGATTGTAATAATTAACTCCCTAAGTTTTTAATTATATTAAGTATTGCAATTAGATAAATTATCACATGTTCTAGAGGGTTATCGATAACATATGTATTACTTAGTAACCAATAAATTACGGGTTTTAGTTATAAATGTTGTTGAATTATTTTTTATCCAAAAGATTCATTATATAGATTTTAAGGCAAATACTATTTATAGAATTGGTTGTCAACAAGAACATAAATAATTTTAATCGATATAAAATATATATTTATAAACAAAAAAATGATTTCAATTATATCAACACATGTGGTTGAACAAATTTTTTTTTTTTTATAAGAGTGGATACTTTGCAAAAATAAACAAAATTCATAAATACATTATTTTTTTGAATAAAAATTAGGGAGAGAGGACCAACAAATTCCACATGTATAAAATTATTATAAAATTGAAATGGATTGACACATAACCAATTACATCACTAACGTATTCGATCATAGAACACGTCCAAACCATAACCAACAATTAAATTATACACTTAGGCCAAATGTAGGATGAAATTTATATTTTCTTGAAAAGTAAAAAAAAACAGCGACCAACGCTTTCAAGAGAAGGCGTGATTGACTTTAAGGTTGCATGCGATATCCACGTGTCATTTCCCTTGATCTGGTTGCTTACGTGGCAAAAAGAGCTTAAAATTCGTCAAAAATCGCCATATATATAAAAGCCCCAAACCCGCAAAGAAAACAAAAAAAAAGCTGAAAATTACGTCTCGTCTCTTTCACTCCACCGAGTTTTCCGAGATAATGGAATATCAAACCAGGCGGATTTCGGACTCTGCTTCAGCATTTCGCAACATTTCATCAAATCAGCAAAATAAAAATCTCCATTAGAGAGAGAAGTGGAAGAAACGGAGCTGAACGGAGACTCATCGGCGACCGGACGCTTCTCACCGGGAATTCTTTCTCAAGTAATTTTTGTTTGCGACATTGACGAACTGCTTGATTTCTATCTGAATTTTCATTATTCTTTGTTTTTTATCTATCTGTTGGCGTGTGCGTTGTTTGTTTGTGCATTCTGAGAAAACAGAGCCGTTTTGGCTGTCTTAACTAGGGTTTATCCGAGTTTTGAAGGCTGTTTTTTAGGTTTAGAACGATTTTAGAATCCCTAGGTTTTTTTATTTTTATTTTATTCTTTTATAGAGCATATTGAAATTTACGTTTCCTGTGGCTTAGGTTTTAGTCTCCGACACATGGCATTTGACCAGAACTCGATTCCCTCGGGCTTACGGCCTTTAAATGTAGCTAGAACTTTAGTTGAAGAATCTCAGATAATGCCGGTTGCTACTACAATTATGTCCAATCATTCCCGTGACATTGCGAGTGTGGACTCTATGCCGGTTCCTTATAAGAGGAATGTCTCTGATATGGGATTTGTTGGGCTGGGATATGGTAATGTGGTTACTGGTTATGCACCGTGGTGCCCTCGAATGCCTCCTCCTTCCCTTGTGTGTACTGCCACTGTTCCTGCTGTTGGGTTTGGTTGCGGTTCGAACCTGAATGTCAGGGGCAATTGCGGTGGTGCTAATGCTATTGAGCTTGCTAGCAGTTGCATGGAAGTTGGGGTTAATCAGAGTCCGAATTTGAGTCATCGAGTTGGGGGAGGTGGCATAGAGTTTGTGAGCAATAATATCTCAACAGGGTCTGGTGATCAGATAAGTAGTGATAGTACTTCCGCATTTAGCGACCGCTTGGGAAATTCGGTTGGTGCGAATGCGACTGATCGAGTGAGTCAAGAGAGTGGAGATGGTTCCATTCCGATTAAGAAAGTTAAGTTTATGTGCAGTTTCGGTGGCAAGATTTTTCCTAGA
The DNA here is from genome assembly GCA_037833695.1 of Sechiopsis laciniata. NCBI lineage: Eukaryota > Viridiplantae > Streptophyta > Magnoliopsida > Cucurbitales > Cucurbitaceae > Sechiopsis > Sechiopsis laciniata. Next base: position 7,929,029 of record JBBMKA010000009.1, on the reverse strand, counting down.
CCTAGCGATGGTATGTTGAGATATGTTGGGGGCCAGACCAGGATTATTAGTGTTAAAAGAGATGTGACTTTCAATGAGCTAGAGCGAAAGATGGTTGATACCTGTGGGCAGGCTGTGGTTATTAAGTATCAGCTACCCGATGAGGATCTTGATGCTTTAGTATCGGTTTCATGCCCTGATGATCTTGACAATATGATGGATGAGTACAAGAAGTTAGTTGAGAGGTCTTCAGATGGATCGGCTAAATTGAGGATGTTTTTGTTCTCTGCTTCAGAACTTGTCACTTCAGGTATGGTGCAATTCGGAAATTTGCACGATAGTGGGCAGAGATATGTTGAAACAGTGAACGAGACATTTGATAGCATTGGTGGTGGTATTACAAGAAAAGAGAACTTTGCAAGTACTACCTCAACTCAGAATTCTGACTTAAGTGGGGCTGAGGCAATTGATATCTCAAATAACAATCTAGGGGTTGTGAGTGGGCCTGTATCCGCAACATTGTCCTCACGTGGAGGAGATTTAGGTATTTCAGTTGCTATTGGTTCTGGATCAATGAAGGTAGATCCCGTCTCTGCCGTTTTTGTAGATGCCTCCGTCCTTCCATCAAGTATTCCTGTGGTTAACTCTGTTTCTCCTGAAGCTTCTTTCCAGCCAGATGCTGAGTTAGGAAGGTCTTTGCCTGTTACTCTAATGCAACAACAACCAGGTATTGACTTTCCTTTACCTGTGTCTCAATTGCAGCCTACTGTTGATCCTCGCCAAGCAGCATGTATGGACTATATACAACGTCCACAACTGGGTTTTTCAAATCCCTATCATTTAAGGGCATCTGGGTCTATGTTTATGCAACAACCAACTACTCTTGGAACTACCCCTCAACAGTTTGTCCCAGCAGTTCACATGAAGATGGCTCCCTCTTCTTCTCACCCCAATATTATGCCAAATACCTACCAATCGTCGGTGCAGTATCCGCAATCCCAGATGGAATATTTTGTGAACGCGAGCACATTTGGTCCAAGGTTTGTCCAGGTATCTGCAGAACAAGGCTACAACTCACACCAATTTCCAGCTCCTCCCGTGTCAGTTGGAGGTTTAAATCAGGTACCTCAGTCTGATCAGACAGTTATATCTGATGAAATAGTATCCCATCATCATGTAACTTTTCCTAAGAAGATCGAGAGATTGGATTACTGTGACTTATGCCAGAAAGCAGTGCCTCATGCTCATTCTAATTCTTTGTTGCAGGATCAAAGAGAAAATTTGACAAGCCCTGTACTTGATTCAAATTTTTGGTATTATAGTCATCGCCCTGAAGATCATTCGACAGTCCAGCTCCAGCCAATTAAAAATATTACAGAAACTGGAGCTTTGAGGCAACATACTACTGAGAAAGGTGTTGGAATGCAAGCCAGGATCTTTAATCCCATCGATCTAGAAGTTGGAAAACCTTCAGTGGAGGCAATTGGCTTCTCACATCATATTGAGAGTCAGCATGAGAATGACAACACACTAAAAGATCAATGTAATCTCAACCATAGTAGGATCTCAGCTCTACAGGATGTTCTTGGGAGGCATGGTGATATTCTGTCACCTCATGTTGCTGTTGTAGAACAGATTTCATCTAGTCAAGTTGATACTCTCCAGCAGCATCATGCAGCTGTAGATAATCAGTTCCATTCTAGTTTAGGTGTGGATAAGCATGATATTCGGTTTGGAGGTTCTACTATCCTTGCTTCAGAGTACAACATTCATGAAAACCCAAAAAAGTCCAATAATAGTCAGCATGGGATTTTGTATGACCATATCAGACCAATTGTTGGAGGTCTGGAAACTCTAAGTATATGCCCAACGGATATTTCTGCTAATTTTGATCACTGCAAACCACCTATTGAAAGAACTAGGAAGGAGGACAATTTTGACAGCTGTTTGCAACCAGTCTCAGAGAGGGAAGTTCTACTAGATGACTGTTTTATAAAGCCAAAAGTGGTTCTCGACACAAATCACATGAAACCGACTACTTTTGCTTGTTCTTCATCAGAGGTTCCCTATTTGTTGAATGAACGACCTGTTGAGTTCAGTCAAGTGGGACATCTTCCAGTCATGGGCTCTTCCGGAATGTTACCCCAATCAGAAAATCAAGTACAACATTTAGAATCCAATGAAGTTTCCCATAGCAGAAATCCACAGTTATTTGACATGAAGACTGAACATATAAATAATAAAGTTCCAGATTCTGCTGAGTGGAAGGAGGACAGTTCTCCATTCGAATCGAGGATGGTATCTGGGGATGTTGAATCTGCATCTTCGCCTAGCAGGTCTGGAAATGTGCAGGAGGCCGTGAATTCACTCTTCAGCCATCAGGATCCTGTGAATTCACTCTTCAGCAATCAGGATCCTTGGAACTTACAGCATAATGGACATTTTTTGCCTCCTAGACCAAATAAAATTCAACCAGGGAATGAAGCCATAGCGACCAGGGAACCCTTGACAGAGAGCCCTTTCAAGAATATTGGTGAAGTAAATACGGAAACACTTTTGGATGATGGAGTATGTCATCCACAGGTTAACTCACAAAAAGGTATCATTTCAGAGAGTATCCAGTCTGTCTTTGTCTTTGTAGTTTTTAGTTCATTTATATCGATTTTCTTTTTGTTCCATATTTGTGGGTGTGATTAATCTCATATAATTTCCAGTAGGCTCTTCGGAGGAACTAATTAGGAAAGATCTTCAAGCTGTTGCTGAGGGTGTAGCTGCTTCTGTTCTTCAATCAGAACAGTCCTCCAACTCTGACTTACATGAGAAAAGTGATTCATGCGAGACTGCTGAAGGAGATGTTCAGAATAATAACGTGGGTTTGCCCCCTAATTCTACTAATGAGTTTACCCATTCAAGTGGCACCAATGGGGATTAATTCTGTTTTGTCTTTGCCCAGGATGTCAGGTCAAGACTTTCAGAAAAGGCAAATCTTGGTTTTCCAATGTCAGAAGGCTTTGGCCACCTGCAGGTAATACATGGTTTTCCATTTTCAACATTACGGATGCACTTTATGTTTTAAACCATCCTGTAATCCTGACATTTTTTTTTCAGGTGATAAAGAACAGCGACCTTGAAGAACTAAGAGAGTTAGGTTCTGGCACCTTTGGCACTGTTTATCATGGAAAATGGAGGGGGACTGATGTTGCTATCAAACGAGTCAATGATAGGTGTTTTGCTGGGAAGCCTTCTGAACAAGATCGCATGGTTGTTTTCTAAGTAATTGGCTTTCCTTTTCTTTTGTTATTCATGTTTTCTTTTCTTCCTTTACTCAAGTCCTGTATAATGGTTTGTATTGTATCAGAGAGAGGATTTTTGGAATGAAGCAATTAAGCTTGCTGATTTGCACCACCCAAATGTGGTTGCATTTTATGGTGTTGTGCTTGATGGTCCTGGGGGCTCTGTGGCAACAGTAACAGAATATATGGTTAATGGCTCGCTCAGAAATGCTTTGCTAAAGAATGAGAAGTAACAAAACAATTGTTTTCTCTTTTCATATGTCTAATTTATTTGAATTTAGTTGTAGTATTGTACATCTGGGCCCGTGCTTTTACTAAGTTATAAAGTACCATTGATGCAGGAGTCTTGACAAGCGGAAGCTCCTCTTGATTGCTATGGATGTGGCTTTTGGAATGGAATACCTACACAGTAAGAGTATTGTGCACTTTGACTTAAAAAGTGATAATCTGCTCGTCAACCTTCGAGATCCTCATCGCCCAATATGCAAGGTTTGTTGATTTTCTTTTTAAGTAAAGCTGGAAGGATATAATTGATGCGTCATTAATCATTACTATTGAAGGTCAATAGATGTCCTCCTTGCGAATATATAATACCATGACTTCACTTAATACCCGCACCGCAGCGAAGAGAATAGTTTTATCTATTGAGATGTAGTTTCAAAGGGTGGACTAAGACTGTCGGAAGACTAGGCCCATTTCAGAAAGATGAAATGCATGTCATTCTGCTTCGCTTTGCTAGGCCACTCAACTAGTGTGCCTCTTGTGGTTCATTTAATCTGTTTGTCATTTCATAAACTCAAATGAAGCACAATGAAATTTTTGTGTCTATCAATTCAAAATGTTCTTTTTATAGGAACCCTGATACTATTGTAGGTTTCGAAAACTCTGCAATCTCCTCCCATAGGCCTAATCCTTTACACCAATATAATTCTCTATCCTCTTCAAAACTAAGCTAGTGCTTATAGAGGCATATATACTAACTCTAGTTAATTAATCTGACCTAATGGGGGTCTACCAGTTTTGTTCCTCGTTCCAAAATAATGATTAGTTTTAAATTTATAATATAAAATGTTTGGAAGAGCTGTGTTCATGAGGCTGCTATTTGTGCTTCAAGGTTGCTGATTTGGGGCTATCCAAGGTGAAACGTCAGACATTTATATCAGGCGGTGTGCGGGGAACACTTCCATGGATAGCACCCGAGCTTTTGAATGGGAGCAATATGGTGTCAGAGAAGGTATGCTAATTCGCTCACCACTTCTTGCAGTGGTTTTCCCTTCTATTACGCGTGAAATTTAAGTAGATGATTGGGCACATGTGTTCATAGGTTGATGTGTTTTCCTTTGGTGTTGTCTTGTGGGAGCTCCTTACTCGTGAAGAACCTTATGCAAATTTGCATTATGGGGCCATCATAGGTAAATCCTTGATATCTTCTTCCCGTCATAATTCTGAGACAAAATTTTGCTAAATTGAGTTAAGCAAAGAGATAAGTGGTTCAAGTCTCCCTCGAAAATGACCTAGATTTTTCTGAATTTGAAAATTCAGGTGGCATAGTAAGCAACACATTGCGACCTGAAGTACCGGAATCTTGTGACCCAGAATGGAGGTCACTTATGGAGCGATGCTGGTCATCAGAGCCATCAGAGAGGCCAAGCTTCACTGAAATTGCACAAGAATTGCGCTCCATGGCTGCAAAGGTTCCTCAGAAAGTACCCAATCAACCACAGTAACTTTCCACTCAAACTTCCTCGCATTTTTTTGTTTTTCATATTTCATACGAATTTGTTTGACTCTTTTTTTATTCCTTTTTTGGTCTTTGGCTATACTTTAAATGTTATACCTATACACCACGCAGAAAAGGGGTTTATTTTCCTCTTATCCTTGGTGGGTATTTTGAGCTACAAAACCTAGCAGCTGATAAGATCCTTTAGGGAGACTGCAAACCATACATGATTTGAAAGGGTAAAATATAAATTTTGTCCCTATGGTTTAAAGAAAGAGTTTAGTCCTCATAGTTTAAAAAACTAGAGTTTAGTCCCCTATGGTTTGAAGAAAGTTAGAATTTAGACCCTATGGTTTTATAAAACCTAAAATGTAGTTATTATCTTACGTAATCGCTGGTATATTAAGTATACGGAAGCTCACTATTTATGCATAAACGATATGATTTTTTTGTTATATCAGTCACTCAACTCATAAATTCATCATTGATACATGAATAACTAACTTTCAAGTACTTAATTCGCTAACGATTAGAAACAACAAGGACTAATTTTTAAGTTTGGGACTAAATTCTAGTTTAAATTTTATATTTCATCGAATTATAGAGACTATACTCTAGTTTTTGAAACTATGAGGACTAAACTCTAAACTCTAACTTTCCTTCATACCATAGAGACTAAATTTATATTTTACCGAGGTTTGAAATCAAGGAAGTATAAGAAATAGTTGAGAATCTTGATGATGGCTATATTAGTTCCAAACATGTTGGCAGCTATGAAAATGGGTGGCAATGGATTTGAGAGGGAAGTATCTTTTAACCAAGGGGCACTGTTGTAGAAATTGTAATACAAGACAGTGCTTTGAAGCTTGACCAAGTAGAAGTTTCATTGAAATTCAAGCCCCATCTTGTGAGACTGTACAATAGCTAAGCTCCAAGGAAAATCCAAGCCTGGTCTGTTTCCTAGCAAAATCATCTCTTACAGGTAAAATTGCAAGTTTGTTTGTAAGGTTCTTGAGCTTTAATTTAGTTTTTGTTAGGTTCTTAAACTTCCTAACTTTGTGTCAATATGTTTCATACACAGGGAAACAATTTAAAAAAAAAAAAAAAAAAAAAACTAATATATCTATTAGATATTAAGTTGGATTTTATGTTTAGTAAGGTAAAAGCGTTAACTAGGTCATAATTAAATAGAACTAAAAGTATACGAATTTACTACACATTTTTTTTAAAAAAGTTTAATGTCTTAGACACAAACTTATAAGATTGAACTTTAATTTTAAAAAATTGACTTGACAAAGTAATTCATCCCATCCACCTTGCTTACACCAACAAGAATTTATTTGAAGTTAAAAATGTTGTTTTGTGAAGAGGATAAAATATGAAGAAATGAAAATAATAGAAAAATGTAAAGTAATGAAAAGAGGGGAAAGTGGTTGAGAAACGCGTGCGTTCACGACCTTAGAAAATGTAGAACATGACAGTGAGGAGAATAAGGTACCGCGTGCGCAGCCGGCATTCTAATGCAATGCTGGTCAACTTTCATGTCCCATGTAAATGTATTTTGTTCAATTCACAATTGCAATTTCAAATAAAGAGTAAGGATGAATTTTTATCCATCTATACATCATGTTTTTATGTTATGTTCGTGTTAACATCTCAATTATAACAAAATGTTAAGAGATTCTCGTCGGAATGTGAATCTTAATGATTTTGAGATGAAACCTTAATTAAATTGAAATTGAATATTTCATTCAATCCACACGTGTATTTGGTGTACAAATGGATTTGAATTCAACTTAAAATTGACATATTTAAAAAGGAATAAGTAACCTTTTTGAAGGTTCATCTTGTTCTACGTTAAAAAGATGAGGAATCATCACTACCTGTATAAGAAATATTAACTACTTTCCTTTTTATTAATTGATTTTGAGATAAAAATTTGGTGTTATCTTGTTGAAGCCACTCATAATGGTAAGTTATATAAATTGTAAAGTGATTTTTTTATTTTTTATTTTTTATTCATTGTAAATTGACCATAGACCATAGAGAAAAACAAAATAGTTCATCATAGAGAAAGATAGTTTAGTTTATGTAGAAAGGAAATTACAAAACTTGCCAATTGGGGTTTTCCTTAACCATTCCCTTCACTTAGACGTCATATAAACTCATCGTTAGACGCATTCAAGCCCATAATGAAAACAGAACAAAACCCTCAATTTCTGCGTCATTTCGATCAATTCCTTTAAATCCATCCATGGCTTCCTCAAACCCCATAACAGAGCAAAACAATCCATTCCCAAAAACCCATTTCACCTGAAACCTCAATTCTTTCCCTCCCATGGCGGCCCATCAAACCAGACCGCCCCCGACCCAATATTCGCCTCTAAACCTTCAGGACATGGACGACGGCGTTCCGTCAAATGGGTGCGGGTGCTTTCGGGTATTCGGGTTCGGGTCGAATCGGAACGGCGATTACGAGCAGGTCCGAGAGGAGGAATCTTGGATGGTGAGGAAATTGAAGAAGATGAAGGAGGTTTCTGAGATTGTGGCTGGACCCAAATGGAAGAATTTCATTAGAAAAATTGGTGGGTTTTTGAAGGGAAAAAAACAGAGGAATAGATTTCAGTATGATGCTGAAAGCTATGCTTTGAATTTCGATGGAGAAGATGATGATCGCCACCCAATTGGGTTCTCTTCTAGATTTGCTGTGCCTTTGCCTTCTAATGAACAACATTGATTGATTGATCGAAATAATTTGGGATTTGTTTATATATTGTTTGAGTATATAATTTATATGTTATTTGTTTGTGGGTATATATGGAGAAATTTGGATCTGTGGTTACCATTCATTCTTTCTCATTCATGATTTTTATTAAGAGAATCTGTGCTTCAAAATTCTACAAATTCAAAGTTTGTTCATATGTCCATTATGTAATGACAGGTATGAGTTTTGTGAAATTTAACTAGAGGTATACCCTACTCTTCTTATGGTTATTCCTACCCCACTATTTCCTTGACATTCTAATATTACAGAATTAGACGATATGTCGGATGACATAAGAAAAAAAAAAATATTGCCAAAGTTGAAGTTTCTAAGTGGTAAAGATAAGAGGAATCTTTAATGAAAGGCATAAACTCTTTTATTGTCGAATAATCTTGAGATGACTATAAAACAACTATTTTTGAGATGGAAATTCATATTTATCTAACATGTTATAAGAGGTAAGAAACTCAAACTTTTATTGAGGAAAAAAAAATTGACATCTAATTATGAATGGTGACCATATAATAAAATGTGTGAACGACTTGTCTTATTGTTGAACATTAAATTGAAGTCTTACCCTAAACTATAAAAACCAAATGTTTGTTTTTTTCGTGGGAAGAGAAAAAATCATTATTATTAAAAAGGTTAATGGCCTAGTGGTTTCATTGTTTGGCAGTAATTCAGTTTAATACTTGATCTTGAAAATTAGTATTTGACTCATATATTATTTTAAAAGAGTAGTGTCTCCTTCTCCTAATTTGTACTAAAAAAAAAGGATCACCCTTAATCGAAGGAATGAAAATTAAGATTAGTACAATGAAAATCAAAAAAGAAGCTTGCCTTTTTCCTATTATCATTCGCATTATTCATCCATTTTTCTTTGCACACTTCAATTTCTAGTTTCTACCTAACATTTTTTTTTTGAGCAAATTCTATAATGTAGAAAAAAAGGTATATATTCTCGACTAAGAGAAAGAATATATTTCACTATTGACTTAAATATAGCGCAACTTGTTAATTATACATTCTCAATTAAAGAAAAATGTATCTCACTTACTATGATTGTAATTTATGATAATAGAGCAAATTATGAAGTTGGACTAAAATATAAATCGAGACTCTATTATAATAAATTCAAATTTTAGAAATCGCATGAGCTCGAAATTAATTTATTGTTTGCAAATGTATAACCAATAAATTAATCTTGGATCCCATCGAGAGTTGAATATATTGAATCTCTTTATAGAGCTAGCTTGAATTTCAATCTAAGTGGAAAAGAAATTGAAATTGAAAGTCATTGGAGATTCTTGGGTGATGGTGAGTGTGGCTCCTTTCGTCGTTTGGCGTACCCTAAAATTCAAAGATGCCTATTGCAATTAATCACTTGATTCGGAGAGTCGGAGGGGTCAACCTTGGATACTCCATTCTTGTAAGAAAGTGGATACACTTTTTAGGCCCGTTATTGTTTTATTTAGTTTCAATAAAGCTGGTGACAAGTGTTTGCTAGCCATTATAGTTGCGTTTGGTTCTGCTAATGCCTTTTTTTTTTTTTTTAAGAAAAGTAGTTTGATAAAGATTCTACGTTTGGGTCGTACGACTTTTATCCTCGAAGGTGTCTTCGTTCCTCTACGATCTGGGAACTCTCTTCTTATTTGTTAGTGGTTACTTGTACGTCAGGATGTCTTCTATCTGTTGATTTAATCCCCAACGTTCATCAAAACACAATCATTGTCGTGTTAAATTTTTTGAGTCGGTTTCTTATGTTAGGTTCTACCAATCTCATATATAAGAAGACCAACTCGCAGGGTCATGTTGATCATTCTAGAATTTTATTCTTATTCAGCTTGTTTTTGTGTTATTGATTTCAATTTGAGTTGTGGACCGCAATCAAATTAGTTATTGAGATATTTTTCTTGTCGTGTTTGCTCCTACTATGTTGGGAGAGGTTTTATATGTCTTTCTACAATTACTGTTAATGATACACCTTCCATAAAAAAAAAAAATTTTGAATCTCAAATATTAATTCCCAATTTTTAATAGGGATCTTTATTATTTATACTTACACATGGTCGGCCATGGCCTTAATTAGTAGCCATTCATAAGGAATGGACCTCCACAAAGGACGTTACACCTAAACAATATTTCATGGTATCGACTAAAATAATTTGAGTCCAACAAATTATATAATGCAAAAGTTCAACCATTTTTTTTAAAAAAAATCAATAATATTTATAGTCAGAAATTTGAGCCATAATCTTTTACTAATGATAATACATTATATCACTTGAACTATGATTTTGTTGGCTCCTAATTGAGTAATTGGTGTCATATTTTCAAATAATAATAAAATAATTAAGTTTAATTATAATATATCTTACTCCTATACTCATATGTAAACTCTAATTTATTAAACTTTTTTCTATTAAACTCGATCAACCTTTTTTGTATTTGGTTGATAATAGCCCTTGAACATAGATTAGTTGATAATGGTTGATAAAGCACTAAAAAATCCTTACTTTTATCGAATGGGTCGGTGATACAGTTGATTATCTTGTTTGATGTTAGTCCTTTCAACTTTACGGTGACAAGTTGGAGCCCGAAAATTAAAAAAAAGTTGACAACCGATCAATCAGATTTTTTTATTATACTTTGAACATATTCTATATTTTTTTTTAAATCAACCCATCAATTAATTATCAAATTCATGTTTAGTAATCAGAGCTACATGTGGAATGTTTATACTGTTTTTTTTTAGTTAAAAAAACATATATAATGTGTTTCGGTAATAGATTTAAAATATCACTAGTTATATATGTCTTAATTTAAATCGAACAGTAAAAAAACATTAATTGTATAAATTTAAAATTATATATCATAATAAAATATTAGGTAAAAAGAAGAGCAAAGGAAAAAGAATCTGTACAGGCTGAAGCAGCCAGGCCGATAGAATAATACAGCTAATTTACGTTTTAATTAGCCTTTATTCTATTAAATGGATTGATGGTACGATTAATTATTTGATTTGATATTAATTTATTTTCACTCACTTATGGCTGCATTTTTCAATTTCCAACTTTGGGACACAACATTTAATTTTTAATATTAGGATACAGCTTGAAAAATTAAAATTTAGTCACTATAATTAAATAAACTTTAAATTGTAATCACTTTATCTTAATAACTTTTATCATGACTAAAATTTATGATAATCTCCTACTTAAAAATTAATTTTTAATATATAATAGTTTAAACTACGATATTACCTATTTAAAATTTATGATAATCTCCTACTTAAAAATTAATTTTTTTACGAATTTAGATGACATTCAAATGTCGCGATAACCTGCATTAAAGGATTAAAAAAACAAAAAAAAAAAGAAACTTAAATTTTGTAGACCAAATTTAAAATTTAGCTAATAAACTAATACTTGGGTAAGTTAAGAATTTCAAAGTTTAGTTGCTCTTGAAAAATAAAATATACATTTAAAATCAAAGTTATAAATATTCAATTTTGGTATTAGTTGAAGGATCTTCAAATTGAACTTCGAAAATTAGCATGAATTAAAACTAGTTAAAAAAAAACAAAAAAAACACACAATTAGTGAATTTCGCCATGCGAACTTGATCCAGAAGGTTCAAACAACAAAATCAAAAAGCAAATCGCCATTTCTGTGAAGCAGATGAAACGATTTCATCGAAATACAGAAACCACATCCATTCCATTGATTAAAAAAAATCAGAACAGAAGAACACAGCCAAGCAATTTACATCACTCACTCTTTCAAATCGATCAACTAAATTCCAGTAAGTAAAAAGAATAACAAAGAATCAAAATCCTGATCTCACATTCTATTAGATCTATGGCGAAGATGAGGAAGAGGCAGAACCAGAATCAGAAGCAGAAGCAGAAGCCATAGCCAAGCAGCTCTCACTCCAGCCTCGTCGAATCGGATACGAGACGGTGCTGTGCTTTGAAACGGCGTGCGAGCAGCGATTGTTGGCTCGATCATGGAGAGCGCAGCCGCAGTTCTTGTGGTACGGACGGCGGGCGATCTCGGCATCGCAGCCGGCGATGCAGCCGTGGTGGAGAGATCTGAGGAAGGCGTCGGCCATGGATTCCGGCGGTAGTGGCCGTCGCCGGGGTTGAGAGAAAGAGGGAAATGGAGAAGAAGGGTTTATATAGGAAGGGGAGGGGGTTGAGGAGAAGACAGTTTGTGGGGAAATGGGAATTTAAGCGATGTGGGATGCGTGTTTGTGCGTTGGGCGTTGGCCTACTTTATTTATTTCTTTCTTGCTTGCCACCATGTGATGCCATTGCCTTTTGTACAACACATTTGACTATTTTTACTTGTATAAACAAACAACATTTTTATTCATTTGGTCGGTGGCGTGATTGATTATCTAATTTGATGTTAATCCATTTTTATTTTACTGTTTTGGATTCGATCCCTAGAATCAGTATTTATAATCTTCTTCCTATACTTGTACTAAAAAAACAAACATCCTTTTTTATTTTTATTTTTGATTCATTGTATCTCTTTTTATTCTCAAAGTTTTAACAGTGTTTTGAAGTTCAAATCTTAATTAAATAACCGAATCGGTTAGTGGCGCAATTTTTCATCTAGTTTGTGGTTTGATGTTGATCCATGTTCATTTCATAGTCATCGTTCGATCCCTGGAATCAGTATTTGTAATTTCCTTCCCCCAACTTATACTAAAAAAAAGTTATTTTTTAGGATGAAATATAAGTTTAGTATTATCATTAGAAGAAAAGTTAGAGTTTAGTACTGATGATTTCAAAAACTATAGTTTAGTCTTTATGGTTTAACGAAATATAAAATTTAGTCTTTATGATTTTAAAATTTTGAATTTAACTCCTATGATTTGATAAAATCTTAAAAAATAATCTTTGTCATTTTGTTTGTACGTCCTTGTCATTTTTAATTGTTTGTAAAAAGTACTTAAAAGTTAATTATTCATATGTCAATAATGAAATTATGAGTTAAGTGACTGATATATAAAAAATATCATTTTTATACATGAAAAATGAGCTTTCGCGTAATTAATACGCCACCTCGATGAACACTATATATTAGGCTCTATAAGGTCATAGGAACTAAATTGTAATTTTTGAAACTATAGATACTGAATTCTATTTTTTTTTTTTTTTTAAATTATAAAGATTAAACTCAAGTATTTAAATTCATGAGTAGTGAAATCTAACTTTTTATCAAATTATAAAGACTAACTTTATGTTTTAAACTTATTTTTATTTCTTCTAATTATATGTCTAAGCTTATTTCATTGTTTTGGTGTACTCAAGTCCATTTCAACATTTTGATAAATATCTGTCGACAATAGACTTCAATGAACGTCTAAAAGTTAGTCAAATTATATCACAAGAAATCAATGTAGTATTGAAATAAAATAAAATTTAGAAAACTATACATTTTATTTTAAATTTTCTCTCGCTAAATTCTCTTTTTTCTAAGTTTTATTCACAATTTGTATCATTATTCTTTCTTTATCACACGCTTTCTCTCATTAATATCTCTCTTTTACAGACAGTGTCGTCATCTTTTTCTTTAATTAGTTGTTTTTGTTTTATTTTATTCTAGTTAATGTACTTTAAATTTCAAAATTTATTTGTCTAAAACATGTCCAAACTTAATTTATATGTGTTTTTATAAGCTTAGTTGATGTGTTTCAACGCAGCTTAAATTTAGTTTTTATAATTAGTTTAAGTTATTGTTATCTTTTTTTGTTCAAAATGGTTAAATAATCATGATTTAAATTTAAAAAAAAAATGATGTGGATATATTTCCTAAATTCCAAAAAAGAATTTTCACAGATACTCTTTTCTTAAAGAAAAATAAACCACACAAATAAACTTCAAATTACATTAATAAAATACTATTGAGCAAAATACATTTTTAATTTCTAAATTTTGGTGAAATTTCTATTTAATTTATCTTTAAAAAATGTTTTTTAATTGTTATATTTTAAAATTAAACACTTTTACATGTAACAATTGTTAATAATGTTTAAATTTGAACTAAAAAATTTATATTAAAAAATTTAACTTAAAAAAATAGTTTAAATTTGAATTTAGGGTGAGGACTAAAAATCCCAAAAAAAAGTAGGAACAAAAAAGTTTGTTTTTAAATAAAATAAAAGTTTGAAAATATCATATTATGATTATAAAAAAAAGAAGACAAATATATAAAATAATTACAAATACAATCATTAAAAAAAAACTAATAAATATGACTATTTAATATTAATGAGTCATATATTTTATTATAATACTTATATGAATGAGTACTTATAATATAATATTAAAATATATTTATAATTATAATAACAAATATTTCAAAATTTACCTACATTCTTAATTAAGTTATGCACCACAATTTCGCGAAATAATAATAATAATAAATAAATAAACATGGGCTTTTAAAGAGGCCCGAAAGAGAATTTGCAGGCTTTGGGGCTTTACTTGCCCGTAAAGAAACTGGATCCGATTCTTTGCCCGCCGACGCCACCGCTAACCTTCCTGCTGTGGCAGTTTGCTTCAGATTTCGACAACCAGACTTGCAGCCTACCTCCGCCGAGCTCCTTCTCAAAACGCCGTCGTTTCGCAGTTTCCGATGACCGGTGGAAGACGAAGAACGAACCCTAAATCCAGCAATGGCTTCAAAAATAACAAGAGCAATTCCGGCCGAAGAAGATCCGACACGTCGTCATCGAATCGAGGAAGTTTGTTTGTTGATGGCGGTTTCCTGTCTGATTGGCAGTTTCAGCCCTCTCCCCCTAGTTCTTCTCGAGGTACCATTTTTTGTGTCTACTGACTCTGCTTATTTTGCGTTTGATTAATCGTACTTCTATTGGTATGGTTTGTATAAACGATAATCTGAGTTTAGATTTCTATTATTTTGATTGATTTTGGTTTGGGATGTTTTATTCAGAGGGAAATTCTAGGTCGAAAGGGAAGTCTGTATCAAAATCGGATAGTTTAGATCGTAAGAAAGCAGCTTCGTCTAGTGGGACTAAACAATCAAATTTTAATGGTATTGCTTACGAATATCCTCTTGCTCCTCATCAGGTATTTCTTGTTTGATTGATTGTCTTCTCCATGTATGCCTTGTTTGCTCAGGGAAACATCTCTATATCATGTGATCGTAACTTAGCCGTGCGTTTATTATTATTATTTTTTTTAGTTTTAATTTCCTGTTCAATGTTATTTTTTAGAATTGTTTTTAGCTTGTCTGGAAACATTCTTTATCCTAGTAGCTTAGTAGGTAAGACCTGTTTGATAACTATTTTGTTCTTGAAAATTAAGTCTACAATAATAACTATTACAAATTTACAACTTATGTTTCCTTCGTTGATATCTACAACAAACCAAAACTTGAAAACTAAGACCCCGTTTGATAACCCGTTTGATTAGTATTCACATACTTTTTTAAGAAATGATGGATACATTGAAGGAAGATGGAATGTAACACATCGTAGGAAATTTGAGTAAAAGTAAACTTAAATTTCGAAAACCAAATGGTTATCAAAGAGGGCCTAAAAAAGTAGCTTCCAAGAACTTGTTTGGTTTTTGAAATTTGGTAAGGATTCAAATACTTTCTTAAGTGGATTCAAATACTTTCTTAAGTGAAGATGAAACTATTTGTAGAGAATTTGGGTGAAAACCAGCTTAAATTATAAAAAAAAAAATTTTAAAAAGAAGATAAAAACCAAATGGTTAACAAACTGAGCCTTATAAATTCTGTTTTGGCCTTGATACAATTTTTTCTTAGTATGTTGTCAAATTTTATTTCCTTGAAATGTTATCATGTTTTTGTTAGTTGTTGTTTTATATTTTTCATAGCAACTGTCTTTTTAGTTCCAAGGGAGGCCAGTTTAGATTCACTTTGAAGATGTTCATTTTGGCTTTTCACAGGAAATGTTGTATTCGGGAACACGGGGTTTGCAGATTGATGCAGAGTGTAATTTAGACAACTCACAGCCTTTTATATTACTTAATTCTAACTCTAAGAATAGTCAAATTATCGCATATGTAGATGATAAACCACCTGCAAAGGCAGATGATTTGAAATTTACTTATGATTATGGTACAAGTTTTGTGTTAGGTGACAGTTCTCATAGAGGACTAGGGTTTCATGACGAGGATGAACTTTTTAGAAGTCCAAACTCTGATGACGAGTCACCCACACCAGTGGAAGAACAAGGATTGTGTACTGCTTCATTGCCCTCCGAGGAGAAAACTGGTACTGATGAGAGGGTTGAATGCAGGGAAGAGGTTGAGATGCTAGCAGAAGCCTCATCCCCCAACAAATATCCATATGGTGTGTGCTCTCCACAAAATTCAGGTTTCTTGTCAATTGGTGGTGTGAGATTATACACCCAAGATGTATCTGATGAAGAAAGCGATGATGATGGAGAGTCGTCAGATGGAAATTCTGAATACTCTGAGCCTTTGGAGTCAGATGAATCATCCAAAAGTGATAGCTCTGCAGAAATGTTTTGCAGTGATTCAGATATCGATGACGAGGTGGCTGAAGATTATCTTGAAGGGATTGGTGGAACTGAACATATTTTAAAATCCAAATGGCTAGTAAAACAAGAGTTGGTGGAATTTGATGATGATAGTTCTAGCAGTAGCCTTGATGATACTTTAGAAAAATTAGGTGGCATTGCTTTGCAGGAAGGGTCTAAAGAATATGGAACTAAGAAAACTCCTTCAAGGAAGAAAAGCTCCATTGTTTCTAGAGACGATTGGTCATCATTGGCTTTAGATGACTTGCTAGTAAAAAATTATAGATCTGCATCAGCTAGAAAGAAGAAGAATGCTGCTCAATTTGCTTCTTCTTGGCCTCCAAAAAGTAAAGCTTCGAGAAAGTATCCTGGTAATAATCTCATTTTCATCTAGAAGTTATCAATCAGATGCAAATTTTACATCAATGAAGTAAAGTTATGTCCCTGTAATGGTGCACATATGTTTTCTTTTTATGTGAGAAGTTATTCCATTGATTGAACAAAACATATAAAAAAAGAAAAAAGACTCAAGCCCACCAGGGAAAGTGACAAAAAAGACTCGTAGTTCATACACAAATTGCTGAAATAAATGATCTGGCAAGAAGAAGACAAAGGCTTCTTTTCATCTAGGAAGAGTCTTCAATCATTTTGTCTTTTTCCCTCAGATAGCCCACTAAAGAGCTCTAGGTATCGCAATTCAGCCAAAGTACCTTAACTTTATTATTTACAGGATAACCTTCAGGAAATAGATTAAGCGGACTTATATGGAGACTGTTTTTGTAGGGCTGTTTATTTTTTGTATTTTTTTCATTTTTTCTCACTAAAAGTTTGGTTTATTATAAAATATATAAATAGATGGATAAAGCGGACTTCAGAATAAGAGCTAGTTGGTTCCCAAAGGGCGGCCTCGTTGGCTGAGGCTTGGGGCCTCCAAGTCCAAGGTATATCCTCCCTTGGAGGTCCTAGGTTTGAGACCCACGGCCACGAGTTAAGCTTAATTGTAAAAATACCTAGTTGTCTCTAGGATTCGGGTCTTGGGACGGACGTGGGTGCCCTCTGGTATATAGGAGAGAAGCTTCCATTTCGGTCATCAAAAAAAAGAAAAAGAATTAGAGCTAGTTGATGAAATGGCTTGTATTTTCTTCAGACAGAATCTTTTGAAGAGTATAGGACTTCAATATCTAGATTCCAGGAATAACGGGAAAAAATGTAGAGTTCAGGTTTGAATTTCTGCTCCTGTGTCGTGTGAAATTCATCTGGTAAACTTTGACATATATTATATTGTGCTTGTTGTCAGGTGAAAAAAAGAAATATCGTAAAGAAACAATCGCAGCAAAGCGTCGAGAAAGAATGCTTAATCGGGGTGTTGATCTATGGCAAATAAATCTGGTATCGTTTTATTTATTTTTCAACTTGTGTTGGATTTTTTCTGAAGTTTTATTGTATAAGGTCATTCATCACTTTGGTAGTATGCAGCTGAATAATAAATAATTTTCCTCATAAGAGCCTTGTGCTACATAACATCTTAAGTTTAGTATCACATGGTTTCTTTTTATAAGACCTCTAAACAATACTCTAATAGCTCAGTCTTGATAAGAAAATGATGTACTTATTTTTTGTATTTTGACCTTTTAATTTCATTGATATTGACACAAAGTGATAGTTTGTTAATAAATTTTCGTGCCTTGTAAATCGTGAGAACAAGTAGAATAGGAGAGAGGGGGTGAAAGGTGTAAAATGATTAGAAAATAAGTTGACGCGCAAAATATGAGAAGACAATGAGATTGGAATTTTTTTTATTCTACTTTTTTTATTTATCAAATTAGGATTGAAGATTTACAACTATTGATGTAAATCGTCCTCTAGTGTTTACTTTGTATAAATTATTTAAGTGCCTCCTAGCTGTATTAATTTGATGATGGATTGGTTGCTCAAATCTATCTTTCCTTTGAAATTTGCATAAAATAATCTTCTAGTTTTTTTGCATTGTAGCAATTGGAGCACATGGTTCTGAACAGAGAAGATATCTTTTCTTTCAAACCTATGCATCCTCGTGATTGTTCCCAGGTATATATTTGACTGCTGCTTCTGCGATTTGTGCCATGGAGTGAGAACAATGTTCCTCGTCATTTTTTTGCTTTTACTATGTAAATTTAATTGATTACTTTTAGCTGCTACATTTTTGGACCTTTTTCTTTTGTGAGTTATGACATTTGAATATCATTAGGTACGACGGCTGGCAGCTATTTACCGCTTGCATAGTGGATGTCAAGGTTCTGGTAAAAAAAGGTGAAAGTTATTCTCTTTTTTATTTGACTTTTCAGTCATCAACTTTTGACGCTCAAATTTGCTTTAATTTTTTGCTCAGGTTTGTAACAGTAACTCGAACACAATACACAGGAATGCCATCATCAAGTGATCTAGTTCGCCTACAACAGGTTGTTTATATCTTTTTGGTTTGAGAGTTCTGCTTTGAATGTTATTGGTGTCAACTTAGGACGTGTTTGGATGAAGAGTTATTTTGAGTAGTTTAAAATTGAGAGTTATACCTAAAAACTCGTTTGGGTGAGGTTTTTTTTAGAGGAATTTGTTTGGATGTGATTTAAAATGAGTAATTATTTTGAGTCTAAAAAAAATGATTAGAAATGAATGGTTTAAAATTATTTTGAGGAGTTGGAAATGAATTATTAGAAATGAGTGGTTAGAAATGATGAGTTATTTTGAGTAGTTATAAATGAATGATTAGACATGAGTGGTTAGAAATGAGGAGTTACTTTTAGTTGTAAAAATGAAGAGTTATTTTGAGTCGTTACAAAAACTTGTTTGGATGTAGTTTTTTTAGTAGTTAGTAAATACTCCTGCGACAAACAAACACCCCCTTACTGCATGGTCAGCAAACTAATTTCTTTTTCCCTTTTTTCTTCCCCAATCCCAGCTAATAGGAGCAAGAGACGAGGATAATGATTTTTCTGTTGCTGAAGGCTCAAATATAAGATCACAGGGCGGCAACAGAAGCAGAGAAAAGAAGAATGCGATGGAGTTCGATCGATCTGCAAGTGGTAAGTCGAGATCAAAGGGTTCTGCAGGTAAGGGATTAAGTCAGAAAAAGACTAGCAATAAGTATGCGGATCAACCGGTCTCATTTGTTTCATGTGGAGTGATGCAACCAAATGCAGTCGAGATAGAACCTAGCAGCAATTTAGATAAGGGTAAGGATATTGTAGCTGCATCAGAAATGATTGAGATGACTAGTAGCGATGTCAAGAACATGGATATAAGTAAGGAAAACATTGGTGCATTTGAGGTGCACACCAAGGGGTTTGGGTCAAAAATGATGGCAAAAATGGGATTTGTAGAAGGTGGAGGACTGGGGAAAGATGGTCAAGGAATGGCCTGCCCCATTGAGGTGATCAAGAGGCCAAAATCACTTGGGTTAGGCGTCGAGTTCTCAGAGTCTTCGACTTCTGCTGGCAATAACCACCTAGCAAGTCGAGGATCCGCCACAAGAACTACGGGAGCCTTGGGAAAATCTAAACAAATTGGTGCTTTTGAAGAGCACACTAAAGGATTCGGGTCGAAAATGATGGCGAAGATGGGGTTTGTTGAAGGCATGGGATTGGGAAGAGATTCACAAGGAATGGTGAACCCTTTGCTCCCTGTTAGGCGGCCGAAAGCACGAGGGTTGGGTGCCAAAGGTTAGATTGTGTAGAATGATTTGTGTTTGTTTCATCTGTTCCATTAGAATCTGTTAAAAGTTGTTTATTAATCGAGTAAAATTATCATCTCCTGTTGTTTCAAGTGTATCTTGAAAAGAAAAGACTCATTAATTAAAGAATTAGGTGTCATCAATGTCAATAAAATTAAAGACGAGATCAAGCTCATGCTTGCTTTCACCTTAATAATTGATCTGATTGAAACTTGAATAGAGACCACTTAAATGAGAGGAACCAATAACAAAGCTTAGCCTAGGAAAAAATTCGAACTTTCGTGCCATGGTCTTGACTGAAATGGAGAACCAAGGCTCCAACTTGATAAACCTTTTACCTATCATCACCACCAACTTGGGGTTTTTACTATAGTCTATGGTTCATCTCACTAACTAAAGTGTAGGATCCCATCATAAAAAACTCTCATAAAGAAGAAACTATTTTCCTGCTATGAAACAATCAACTTCCACATAAATTCCAAGCCTTTATCAACCAGTTCCCCACAAGACCGTAACATCACGCAATCCGGAAACTAATACAAAAAACCTTAACTTCTAATTCTAATTCTCATGTGACAGTAAGGCAACAAAGCACAAGAAAAGCAATCCTTATTCCTGAAATAAAGAGGGAAAGAAAGCAGACAAAGGCGACTGAAAAGTGAATCAACGATTTTTGCTAAAACCCAGTTCAAAGCCAAACGTCCGTTGGCTCTCTGACTATTCTGAACACACTCAACCCAAGGCGTCTGCTTCCCACTCTCAACCATAGACGTGCCGGTGGCCTCGTCGATGTACGCACAAATCTCCTTGCCCACACCTGTTATCGAGTCGCTCCTCTGGGCTTCGCCTTCTTCCCACCCCTTTATGCTCTTCGGTAGCACTGACCAAACTTAGACCAAAACCATTCACTCACGATCGAGTCTCCTAGAAGACCTTGCTTTTGATCATTAAAGAAAAAAAAAATCCTCTTTCATTGAATGAGACAATAACCCCAAAATCATTGCGATAATGTTATTTTGGAAGAGCTTTTTCTTTCTGTCAATCAAATCTTTTCAACTTTTTTTTCAATGTTCATGAATGTTATGGCGACAAATGTCATGATAACGTTAATAAATCACCATTGACGAACGTTGCACATGACATGATCAATTCGACTGACTCGAGATCTAGTCTTATTAGACGTATGTGAACTCACCTAATAGTGAAGGAAAATGGTAAAACTTTTTTCATCATAAAAGTGTGCAGGTCTCACGAGATCTATCAAATGAAGGGGTTGTATCATTCATCTTTAATCTTAAAACTTCTCAAGAAAAAAAGAACAACTTCTAGTCTCCCTATTTCCAAATCCATCACAGTTGAACAACAACCTCCCTCTCTCTCTCAACCTCGTTTCAATTGAAATCCTCTCCGACTCATCAACCCCAAATTCACCAATTTAAAATCTAATTGGTGAATTTGGTGGGGATTAGGTGACGTTGGTGCCGGTGGTGGTGGTGGTAGTGGAGGCTCTAGTGTTGATGGAGTCGGAGTTGGTGGTTGACTTGCTGGCCAAGGAGATAAACACACATGAACCAACAAGTTTCCAGAAATTTTATTTCCACAGAAGTTCTAATATATTGCCCAAAATAAATATTTTTTACACACCCAAAAAGCCCAAAATTCATTCATTACTCCAGCCTCATGTTAAGATTTTGATTTTTGATTTCATTCTTCCATAGGTTTAGTGTTTAATTTAATTTTTAGAAATGAAAAATCCACACATTTATTTCATCTAAAATTGTGAAAAATTGTTATTTCACTAACGATTTTGTTATCACAAAAACTAAAATTGAGAATTATTGAACTTTCAAGAGAAAATTGTTTGATTTTGAAATATAGAGGCTAAAGTGAAACTCCAACCAAAAAATAAGGAGTAAAAAGGTAATTTTTCCACGATATTAACAACAGAGACTCAATGGGACCTTAATCTAAAATTTATAGATATATCAAGACTTTGAAATTTAACACTAAATTTATCAATCTTTTTTTTGAAACAAGAGTAACCACTCCTATCCCCAAGCCAGATACTCGAGATATCGAAAGAGTAAAGTCATGGGTGAATCTCGAACCCAAGACCTTAAGAAGAGCATACTCTCAAAGCCCAAGTTTTCAACCACTAATCAATCTTACATGACAGATTTGAATATCAGCCACAAAATCAGGGCAACGATGGGGTTTTTCTCCCATAAGTTAATGATCGTAATAAAGTCTGTACCTTACTAGTGGGGGTTTAGGGTTTAGGAAGTTAATACCCACATAAAATGCATAGACTTCGCAGCTGTAACTTACAAT
>JBBMKA010000009.1:7873918-7885413 GCA_037833695.1 Sechiopsis laciniata | reverse complement strand
CATTTTTTGTGGGCTTTCTATTTTTTATGCCCCTTCTTTTCCTTGTATTCCCTTTCATTTGATCTCAATGAAAGTTTGGGTCTTTTATTTAAAAGAAAGTGTCAATTCTTCAAACCACATTTTCTAACAAAGTGCCTTCGGCACATTAGTATGCATACACATTTCTAGTCAGTTTTTTAGCTTAACAACTATTTGGGTGGGATTCAAACTCATGGTCTCTTAGGCTTAGTCATGGACACACACTTGTGCCACTTGAGAAATGCTCTTGTTGGCAATTCTAGACGTTGTTTTGAAGATGCAATCCTCTATCACGTTAGAACACTAATGACTATTATTATTCCTATTTTATCTTACAATGTTGGGTCGTGACACATCATGGTTCAACCTTCCGGAGTAGTTCCCAAGGGAATTATAGCCCGTGGACCACCATTCCTTTTCTTCTTCACTATAAGCATTTGCCAATGTGCTGTGCTGGAAAATTTTCCAGTGTATACCAACTTTCAAACAAAATATTATGCAAGTTGAGTGAAGACACCATGGAAATAGGAGTAATGATGAAACTATATTTGTAAAGAAGAAAAATCCCATCATCCACTAATAGCATGAAATGAACTAAATCTTATTCGGTTCTTTTGGGTTTGGAGCCAATATTTTAATTTCATCCTTAGTTATTAAATCTCTCCTAATCCCAAAAATGTAAATTCTTAGGTTACGGTAAATTTAGATATTTATCCATCAAATTTGAGCTCAACATGTAGATTGTAAAGACTGGTATATGTGTTTCTTCTCAAAAAGAAAAAAAAAAGCATTGGTTTTGACTGAATTTTTAACTGGACGTCTCCTATCCCAACATCGTGCTAAATAATCATCAATCTTACAAGCTTAAATTATTAGATTATGATGAATTTATTTAATCATTCCTCTTATTTTTATTATTAATGAAACCCTTGTTTCTGATTAATTTTAACTTCTAGTTTGTAGCAAGCTAATGGTTGTTTTGAACTTCAAAGAATTGAAGTTTATGATTAATCCTTGTGGTTCATTGCTCATTGCTCCGACAGCTAAACCTCCTGATCGCGACAAAGGTTGGTGAAGAAGGGCTTGATATTCAGACTTGCTGTCTTGTGATACGATTTGATCTTCCTGAAACAGTATCTAGTTTTATACAATCAAGAGGTCGAGCACGAATGCCTCAGTCTGAATATGCATTCATTGTTAATAGGTCATCTTCTTGTCCTTATTTAAATTACAATATGTTTTTTCTTCATAATATTTCTTAGTTGATCAAGTTTCCATATATCAGAGGAAATGAAAAGGAGCTAGGATTGATAAACGGATTTCAGAAAGATGAAAATCATATGAACAGAGAAATTTCTTCTCGTTCGTCCAATGAGACATTTCAAAGTCATGAAGAAAGCATCTATAGAGTTGTCTCAACTGGTGCATCTGTCACTTCTGGACTTAGTATATCTTTACTGCATGAATATTGCTCAAAACTTCCACACGACGAGTAAGCCTAAATGTTGAAGTTTTTTCATTAATACTAGATTAGATTACATATTCAATAGCTTAAAATTTGTCTATTGTGCTTATTTATTTATTTTTCTTTTGTAGGAAATGAAAATTTTTCATTGATATTTAAATTTAATAACTTAATTTTTTCTGAAATTTTGTATGAACAGGTACTTCGATCCCAAGCCAAATTTTTTCTATTATGACGATTTAGAAGGAACTGTATGTCATGCAATTCTGCCCTCCAATGCTCCAATCCCCCAAGTTGTCAGCAGAGCACAAATCTCTAGGGATGCTGCTAAAAAGGATGCTTGTCTAAAAGCTGTAGAGGAATTGCATAAACTTGGTGCTTTCAATGACTATCTCTTGCCCATGAGAGACAATGCCATTGAAGAGGAATTAGAACTTGCCTCCTGTGATTCGGACAGCTCCGAAGGTTCACTTGAGTAATTCCCTGTTTTTTAATATTATTTTTATGGGTCTTGGTTGATATTTGTAAGCATGGTTGCAGATGAGACTTCACGACGAGAACTACATGAAATGTTAGTTCCTACTGCTCTAAAAGATTCTTGGACTGGCTTGGGAAATGTTATTCTTAACTGTTACCAAATTAAGTTTACCCCACATCCTGGAGATAGGATCTACAAAGAATTTGGTTTATTTGTGAAGACACCACTTCCCCAGGAGGCTGAGGGAATGGACCTTGAGCTTCATCTTGCACGTAGTAGATATGTAAAGGTGAATTTGGTGCCATCAGGGGTTGTGGAGTTTTTGGAGGATGAGGTAAATGGTTTATCTGCTAACTCTGGACTAAATTATTCCCTTATGGAGATTTTTTTAACTTACCCTCTATATCTATGCTTTTCAGATTACCCAGGCAGAGAGTTTTCAGGAGATGTTTCTTAAGGTTATTTTAGATAGATCAGAATTTGTTCAGGACTACATTCCTTTGAGGAATAATGTCTCTGGATCCATTTCGTCAGCATCGTACTTGTTACTTCCTATGATTTTTCAAGATAACGAGGGATCGTCATCCATAGATTGGAAAGTTATTAGAAGATGTTTATCCTCCCAAATTTTCCAGAATCATGCATGCTCTGCTGTCAAGGAAACTGCTTCCTCGGATACCCACCTGACACTTTATGATGGCCGTAGAAGGTCATGTCATATAAAAAATAGTTTAGTGTATGTACCTTACAAGCGTGAATTCTTTTTTGTGACGGACATTGTGAGGAGTAAGAATGGATACAGTCGATACAAGAACTCAGGCTCCCTGAGTCATTTTGAGCATTTAGTGGAAAGGTAGGTTCCTAGTTTTCTGGACGAGAATTTATCTTATGCTTCAATAGTCTTTGCAATACTGTCTAGACAGGCTTTTACTTTTCTGATGTACATTTTGATTATATAAATTTGAGATAACTAAATGGATAAGAAGAAAAAGTCTCAATTTGACAATAAATTAGAAGTTGACTCTAATTTAGTATTTCACATATCTTTATCAGTTCTCATTTGTATAACATTTATAAAGTTTGTGTATGAATGTTGTGATCAGGTTTGGCATTCATCTTAAATACCCTGAGCAGCCTCTTCTTTGCGCAAAACCCCTATTCCATTTGCACAACTTGCTACATGATAGAAGGCACAAAGATTCTGGTAATGTGCTTAGTTCTTTTAATACTTAGCCCGGTAATTTTAGTTTAAGTTTGCTGCATTCAATGCCTGGGATAAAGATATACTTGAAGAGTCTGATCGAGTTCTTGTTTATGTAATTACTTTGACATCTTTTGTTACTGTTGGTTTATGTTAATTTTTAGTAAAATAGTATTTTTATCTTTTTAATTATTTTTTATTTTTATGATTAAATTAAATATTATTTTATATTCTTACCTTTTATGATTAGGTATTATCTTTTCCTTTTATGATTAGGTTATTTTTTCCTTTTATGATTAGATATTATAGTTTCATTTTATAATTAGGTCATCTCTTGTAATCTATTTAAACCCAATATTGAGTTCATTATTGAATGAAAAATTTGAATTTCATCTTTCAACAGTTACATCCCTCAATACTCATTATTAAAGATTTTTATTTTTAGTATTGTGCTGTTAAATAATACTTTTTGGTACTCTCCCCTCAGGTACATGGGCACTCCTCTGTTTTTTTTAAGATAATACCTGGGAATAAACGTCATATTTATTTTCTTTATTTTCGTTACCAAAACAGATCGAACCCGCAACATGTGAGATGTTGAGCCTAAGCCCAATACCCCAGCTGCCAATGTGCTACGAAATATTTGGTTCCTCTGTTTTTTTTAAGAAACAAAAACAGTTTCATTGTTGTGTGATAATGTTACAAAGACTTATCGAAACAAGTACCGAGAAGATGGATAAAAGAAAACAATAGATATGCAGGCCGAGACATGGAAAAAATACTAAGAAAACAGTAGATAATCCTAGTATACTCCCATTGTTGGTAACATATGTTGGCCGCATCATGATGAATAGGAAAAAACCCACAGTTTTAAAAGCGTTAATTTACCATTGTTATAACTAGCGCTCTTGTGTATGAAGAATATCCATGTCCTCTTGCACCACAAAGAAAGTAAATCAGGGTCGCCCATGTTTGGTGGAGAAGAAACAATGCGGTAGTTGTCGGTATAGGCTTGATGTTGGCACAAATAGAAAATCGATATAGAGAAGATGTCGGTATAGACTAACACAAGGTTCCATTTTGTGTCGATGAACTCGGTTGTGACGATGTTGTTGTCAGAAGGGAAGGAATAGTGTTGATAAAGCTTTGATCACTGTTTCACGACATTTTTATGGTTTATGTTCCAAAAGAGGTGGGGCAAACGTCTGAGCAGTTGAACAAGCGCACGAGACCAGTAGAAAAGACGTTAGAAAATCTCCAGATTCAACAATTTGATTTTGAAAATTGATAGAACCAGTATGGTTGAGCTACTTTGGCTAAAACTGGTTTGACTGAATCAATAAGATGATATTGAATTGAAACCATGAAAATAACTCGGTTGGTTGATGGAAAAATATGTAGTGAAGTCCTTGCCTTATTCAAAGTAGTTTGGCTTGCTAAAGAGATCTGTACATGCTGCTATGTGTCGATGAGGGAGATCTGTGCAAAAGAGACTGTGCAAAGGAGATAAACATCACCGGCGCGATAGATATATAAAGAAAACTTAGGAAATGGTCGGATTTGGTTGGTGAAGGAGATGTCGTCAACTTTGCAAGATGCAGCGATGATTGGGAGGGTTTGGTGAGCGATAAAAAGCCAAGTTGGTGGTGGACCCAAAGATTCGCATTATTGGGTCACTCCAATAGAAAAAAAAAACACAAGCTCATGGGTGATGGGTGCTCTAGTGAGAAGAAAAAACTCGAAGAAGTAGCAAAAGATGGTTGATTCTCGGTGTTGAGAAGAAAAATAAACAAAATTGTGAAAAAACAGCGGATAGATGGCTGGTGTTCAGCGTCGGTGGAGGAGGAAGGGTTGGGACAAATGGTAGGGTTTTGCGAAGGTAGAGAGTTTTGGGGAGAGAGGAAAAAAAGAATGGGTGCTTGATTATATTACCTGATTATTTTCCTTCCAGTTAGATGAAAACTTCCCAATGGTGTTCTTCTTTTAGACTCCCATTGCAATTTTGTATTTTTAACACAAAATACTCTTGCTTTATTTTGAAGTTGTCTTAGTCTTCAAGCATTTGCATCTATTTTTTTTCTAAAAGAATTTACAGGTTCGATATCTTGATACAGAAGCATGTTATCTGGAAGAACATTTCATTCATTTGCCTCCTGAGCTTTGTCAGTTGAAGATAACTGGCTTTTCAAAAGATATCGGAAGTTCCATATCTTTGTTGCCATCGATTATGCATCATCTTGAAAACTTTCTTGTTGCTATTGAATTGAAGTCTACGTTAGCCGCTGCTTTTCCCGAATCAATTGAGGTTACTGCCAAACGAGTGGGTGCTTGGTCTTGTACTTTAAATTTATTTCTATTCACATTTTTTTTTGTACTTTTCATGTCTTTAACATCTGTGAATTTTCTTAGATTCTTGAAGCACTCACCACTGAGAAGTGCCAAGAACGCATTTCCCTCGAAAGGCTTGAAATACTTGGTGACGCTTTCCTTAAGTTTGTAGTAGCAAGACACCTTTTTCTTACACATGATAAGTTTGATGAAGGAGAACTTACAAGAAGACGTTCTTACTTGGTGAAAAATATTAATTTGCTCAAGTTAGCAACCAAAAAGAATTTACAGGTATAAATCCATTTAACGTTGATTCACTATCACTATTTAACATTCCATGCTTTCTATTTTCCATAAAAAAGAAAACATAAAATTCAATCGTTGATTTGTTGTTAAAAATTTGTTATTACGATTCCTCTATTGGATGCTTTCTATGTCTCTTCAAAGTGAAGTTGTTAGTAATTGTTTGATCATTCATTCTTTTGAGTTGAAAAATTCGTAGCATCTATAATGGACTAGTTAATTTGACTTTTAGTTACATTACTCTTTACCATGATTAGGGATGACATCAGGAATGAAAGTGATCTTTGTTTGTTTATAATTTGGAAATTTTGATGATTTGTCTTCAGATTTAAAATATGATTTTATCATAGCAAGTATTTTGGATTCAGCAAGAAGAATTTACCACATCTTCCCCAATCGCTCATGTTATTAGGTCAAATCTCAATGACCTTGGGCAAATCTTGTTATAAGCAATTCTTAACGAGTGGTTCTTTAGTCAAATAATGGCAGTGTCTATATATATATATATATTAGCAGATTTTGACGTTTCTTTTGGGTTGGCGTTGGTATTTATTAGTTAGTTGATTCACTCATTCGATGGATTTTAATATCAGTGCATTTATGTTTTCCTTCTTCAGGTATACATACGCGACCAGCCATTTGAACCTAATCAATTTTATTTACTCGGTCGTCCGTGCCCAAGGATTTGTAATGAGGAAACTAGAAAAGATATCCATTCTCACAATAATGCAAAAGGCAGTGAAACCAAGTGCAGCAGAGGCCACCACTGGTTACAAAAGAAAACGATCAGTGATGTGGTTGAAGCTCTGGTAGGAGCATTCCTAGTTGACAGTGGCTTCAAAGCTGCAATTGCATTTCTCAAATGGATCGGCATACAAGTAGAATTTGAAGCTTCACAAGTTACCTATGCTCGCATGACAAGCAATGCTTACCTTCGACTTGCAGACAATATAAGCATTTCTGCCCTTCAAAATTCATTAGGTCATCAATTTCTCCATAAAGGTCTGCTACTGCAGGCTCTTATACATCCTTCTTACCACAGGCATGGAGAAGGTTGTTACCAGGTATGAACTTTCTCTTTATCCATCTCAAATGGTATCTATAATCAGCATTTCTACTCAACAACTTCTTGTATTTCTACTTAACAATTTTATTGATCTTGCTCTATGGATTTGACCAGAGATTAGAGTTTCTTGGAGATGCTGTTCTGGATTATTTGATCACATCATATCTATATTCAGTGTATCCTAAGCTGAAGCCAGGTCTACTGACAGATTTGAGATCAGTGTTTGTGATGAATGAGGCTTTTGCCAATATTGCGGTAGATAGATTCTTCTACAAGTTTCTGATTTGTGATTCTACTAGCCTTCAAAGTGATATAAAAAGTTATGTAAACTTCATCAAAGCACCTCCTTCTGAAAGGGGTTTACTTGAGCAGCCGAGGTGTCCAAAGGTATTAGATACGCATTAAATGCAAATTTTTAAACAATGCAAGGACTTTGCTAGTGACCAGGAGTATCTGTCAATCTATTTGAAAAACATATAAAAATTGTACTTTGCAAATAAAGTTCGGTCTATAGATCATACAGTTATATCTTTCAATAGCCTTTTTGCTTTCTTAGAAAGAAAAACTTTCTTCTTTAGCGTTATAATTTTATTTTACTTTTAAGCAATAAAAATTCCATTTACAGGAGGTCTTTATGTACCCAAATCCTGTGGAAAAGATATAACATTCTCTTTATCTTTCAGTTAATTGAGAGTGCTTAGGGTTTAGAGAATGACTTCGTCACGTTGGAGTTTCTTAATAGGCAACTGTTTTCTTCTGTTTGTTAGTAATTTCAATGCTGCATCTTACGTTGCAGGTTTTGGGCGACATGGTTGAATCTATTGTTGGAGCCGTTCTTGTTGATACAGGATTTGACATGAACTATGTTTGGAAGATAATGTTATCTTTTCTGGATTCTATTATGAGTTTTTCAGGCTTCCAGCTTAGTCCCATTCGAGACATAACAGAATTTTGTCAAAATTGTGGTTGGAAGCTTCAGTTCAATGCAACAAAAGTGGAAAAATATTATTCAGTTGAAGCAGAGGTGAAAGGAAATAACTTTCATGAGACTGCTTCAGCAGCCAACCGTCGTAAGAAAGATGCCAAGAAAATTGCTGCCAACCTTATACTCACCAAGTTGAAGGTGGATATGAATATAAACTTGCTTCTATTATGCTTTTATGCCTTATAACCATCTGCATTCTTTTTGTTTTTTTTACAATAAACAGACATTGAATATCATTGGAGTTCTTAATATTTATTTTCGCTTTGATTATAATCTGAATCAATGCCCCCATGGGGTGGCACACCGATTGAAGGCTTAGGCTTTGAAGATATGCCTCCCTCAAAGTCCCAGGTTCGAGACTCACCCTGTGACATTAATTTGTAGACACCTCCCGTGTCTCAATTCCTTCAATGTCTTCCGGTGCCTAGGGACGGATGTGGTTACCCTGGGTACAGTGGAGTGAAGCTCCGATTTCTCGGTTTTACAAAATAAAAAAATAAAAAAAGAATTAGTGTTGATCCTTTTGGTCTTTCTGGTCCCTAATATCTGGCTTTGTCAAGTACTTTTAGAATAAAGGTTTCTAGGAGGTGGAATTCATTTGGATACCTCTTAGAAAAGAACACCATTACAGAGCTTAGTTCTGATGTTTTATATATGTATGTCAACTTTCTGTTTTCTCTTCTGACCCTTTGCTTCGTAATTTTCTGAGTTGGATTGATCAAATATCTCTGGTCGCAGTATCTCAATGGCACCAGTGTACACCCACTGACCAAGAGGTCGTGGATTCGAATCTCCCTCCCCCAATTGTTATAATCTCAAAAAAAATATCTCTCGATGTCTTTGGGCTAAGAATCTCAAAACTCTTGAGCATAGAACTTTTTGGAACTGACTTATTAATTTATTATGAGAGTATGTTTTTGATTTATGGTCTCATCAACTATTTGGATTATTTGGGTGACCTTGTTTCACTAAAGTGTTGTACATGTTAAAACCTGTATTACTATTACATGCCTTTGTTTCTCATCAACTCATGACATGCTTAGCTCATATTTTCTTACTTTTAAATGGCTTAGCAAATTTCTTAACATGTTGCTGCAGGAAAAAGGGTTCATACCTGAGGTCAGTTCATTAGAGGAAATTTTAAGGTCACGCAAGAAGATGGAACCTGAATTGATTGGATTTGATGAAACACCCTCGGTCTCGATTGATCAAGCTGACAATGGTTTCGGAACAATAACTGAGCCAGAACATTCTGGTGCAGAGTTAGATCCCTGTGTGAACCGTGAATTTAGCAATTCTCATTCAGTTTGCATTACACGGTTAAGCGAAGCACCCGTGTTTTCATCTGTATCTGCAGAAGAACAACTGAAACCTAGCACGTTTGGTGGTACAAATTTGCAGTCATCATCAGGTAGGTACCATGATAGCCTATTTTTGGAGGAATATTATATCTTGTCAAATAATATTCTAATGCATAGTGGTCGTTGTAGGTCGGTCAAGTAAGACAACGGCCAGATCTCGTCTGTATGAAATCTGTGCTGCAAACCACTGGAATCAGCCTTCATTTGATTGCATGAATGAGGAAGGACCAAGCCATTTAAAGACGTAAGTTCTTGATGAATGCTATGCAATCTTGGAATAAGCATAACAGAAAGAAGGAAGTTTATATCTGATTCAATCTTTTTGCAGGTTTACTTACAAAGTTGTATTAGAGATAGAAGAAGCCCCCGGTACGGTTTTCGAATTCTTGGGATCGCCTCATTCGAGAAAGAAGGCTGCGGCCGAGCATGCTGCCGAAGCAGCTCTTTGGTACTTGAAAAAGGAGGGGTACTTGCCTGAGACAGATTGATACAATAATGACATTGCTCAAGATTCTTTTTGTGATAACTGAAAGCCATTCTCTGGGGATAGCTAATGTGAAACTATATAGTAGAATAGAACCTATGAATAGCCATTGTGATTGTATAGAAAAGTAGTGTATTTTATGAATTAAGGGTGGGGAGTCTTGTGTAGTTTGTATTTTATCCATTGTGTTGTAAGATGTAAGTTTTGGACTCCAACAAAAAATTGGTTAAAAAAAAAAAAAAAGAAATGTATCAACCATTGATTCAATTTCAATTTGTCAAAATCTTACCTCTTCTCTCTCTTTTTTTTTTTTCTGTAGTTTTTGGTCTTATGGCTTCATATATTGACACTTTTGAATAAGCATTTTCAGTTGCCAATTTATGGAGAAACTATGAGGTACTTATCATTCTAAAACAATAGCTGAAAACTAGCATTTTTGTATAAATATGATCAAAGGTCATGAGTTCGATAATATTCTTAATTAAAAAAACATTAGCATCTTGTTTTATGAGTGACATGAGCTTAGTTAATATCAACTTATCTATTTTAGTTAATCCTTGTCTTTACTTTTTTGTACTAATAATTTTTTTTATAAAAAAACTACTTATGTTTAATTTTGCTCCAAATTCATCATTATAATATGTTAAATAAAAATTATATATTTTTTTTAGATCATAGGAGGTTATTTTCATAAAAGTGAAAGTGAGTTTAGTTAAACTTTAATAGGTATATTCGAATATCAAATGTTAAATCCTCCAACTTCATCAATGTAAGCATAATTAAATCGAAACATATATTACATCCAAAGATCCAAGCTTAAATCATTCATTATTGGCAAAGTGAACTTAGGTTAGCACTAATAAATTAATTCATTGATAAAAAAAATTGGAGCATTGAATTAGATTTGAATTTCCATCCCAAATATTGTCGTGCTATTTCATAAAAGTAATAATAATAATAAAATTATGCTGAATAAAGCTCTTAGCTGAAAATTGAGAACTCGAACAAAAGATTATGGCGTCGCTTTGTCAAGCTTCTTCCCTTTGCTCTGCCGCTCCTTCATTGGCACTTTCTTCTCTTTCTCGGCGTCCTCTCAGGTTGTTCTTCAATCTTTTCTTCGTTTTACTGTACTTGATTTACGCGCGTTTTTTCTCAGTTCGTGTCTCAAAATGTAGATTTATTTACTCTGAGAATGTTATCTTTTCACAGGTACGCAGTGCTTGGAGCTGGTTTTGCTGGGATTTCTGTTACTTGGCATTTGTTGAATGTACGATTCTCTGTCTCTGTTTTCCCTGTTTTTGGCTGTTTTCTTCTTCCAACCTTTCTTGGTTGTTGGATTGTGGTTTTTGTGTATCAGTTTGTAGTGGGAATTTGTTCTACTATCTGGAGTTTGTTTAAGAGATTCCTAACATTTTTGTGCGTTTGGTGAATGTCTGTTTATGATTGTGATTGCATTAGGACATATACGATCATCAAAGGGCTGATTAATAACCATTTAGACACATTTGATAATCATTTAGCTTTTACAAATGAAGTCTACCAATACAGTTTCTGCCTAGAATTCAAGCCAAATTTTGAAAACTAAACAAATAGTTCTCTTAAGAGGGAGAAAACTAAAATGGGTTCTTAAGAATCCAAATGGTTATCTGCTAATGTTTCCTCATCTTTTCAGCCAATATCAAGGAGGTAGTGATCTACACGTTAATATTTTTCGTATGTAGGGTAAGGAGCATTTTGACTTTACATGGTCTATACCAAGGCGTGAACCTGAAAACCTGAAAATGGGATCTTGTAAAATCATAAATT
>JBBMKA010000009.1:7859321-7869696 GCA_037833695.1 Sechiopsis laciniata | reverse complement strand
TGGGGCAGTACAACAAAACTGACTCAAGATTCTCCCCACGAAATCCAATAGCAAGAAGAGATAAAGCATCTACTCTACCCCTTGTTAGCACTAAACAAAATGGGTGGAGGTAAATTAAATATCTTGACTCTCTGCCTAAATATAAACACCTTCATAGTACAGAAATCATTATCCTGAAAACTATGCACAGCCAAATTAAATATCTTGACTCATTGTCCACATATAAACCTGACCTCCGCTCGTGGCTCCGGCTAATGTTCCGATTTCGTAAGGGTGTGCATCGAACCGGCATGGTATTGCGGATACGTGGGGGCTCTGTAAAGCCAAGACTCTCTTCCGTTGGGTCCGTGAAAATACATCTACTAATCTCTTCATATTTCCAATGAAAATGTACGAGTCGTCCCAACCCCATATTGCTCTGCTTTCAAACATAAAGATGTTAATCCACTCAGAGAGAGACAAAAATAGAGCATACTTCTCACGATAAACAGGATATGACAGGCAAATTGTCACACAAAAAACCAGATCGCTATTTTGTTTTTAGTTTTTGGTTTTTAAAATTTAAGCCTATAATAATTACTTCACCATATATTTTTTACTTGGATATCTATATCTTACCTATTTTTTTACAAAACCAAACCAAAATTTGAAAACAAGCAAAACTAGCTTCCAAAAGCTTATTTGATTTTTAAAATTAGGTTAGTGTTCATATACTTTATTTAAGGAAAGATGTAACACATTGTAGGAAATTTGAGTAAAAACAATTCCCTATAGAACTATTTCCCATGTATGTAGTTAGGATGGTTTGAATTCATAACCTTTTAGTTTCCAAAGTTCTCTTGACCTCTGGGCCAAGACTCATATCCCGTGATGGTTTTAAGAAACTGAAGTGTATCATCATTTGTATATGCGAACATAAGAGTCAAAACAGTTTCATATTTTAACATAAGGAGAAATGAGCTGCTTAATAATTATAATTAAAAAAAATTTGAGACGTTTTCATTTTTTTAGGACACCAGATTCAACATTATGAAAAATTGAGTCATTCATAATAAATTTAAGATATCTCAGCTAGTCTAGATGAATCGCACCAAGTAAATTTCAGGTGGGAATGAAAAGGCAAATGATTTTGGTGAAGCCATAAAGAAGACTGGACTATGAAACTTGCCTGAAAGAGGAAATCCATCTGCCTGTCTGATTATCATGGGGCATCATAATAGTATCTTTGAAATTAGCTCCACCAGATATACCAACATTGTCGTCAAAACTACATGAAGTGAAACATATTAATAATTAATCCCACAACTATCATGTTCAAAAAAAAGATCTCACAACTATCATATGATACTATAAAGCCATGTAACACCACCAACTATCAAAAAAATAATTAATGTACAACATTTAGAAAATTTTACTGTCCAGAAGACAACCATTTCTTAAGCTAACAAAAAATATTAAAGCATATTGATGGTGTTTTATTCTTCTAGCATGCTCCGCAACACAACAGCTAATTTCCATATACATAAGAACCCGCTGCCAAAGAGAGTAATTAACCAGCAAGTGGGATGTGCAACTACAACGCTGGTTAGAGCTTATATATTCCACTCCCTTTTTATCTTATTTCATGAAACAAATCAGTATTATAGTTTGAACAATAAAGCAAAGAAGAAAATAAAAAATAAAAAAATTATCCGTGAGTGCCTGAGTGGCATAGAAGAAAAGAATAACTTCGAGATAAGTGTACTTAAGAACTCAATGAACCAAAGCTATATGACATCTTATTTATTCTTTATTTTACCTTTTTTTTTTTTTTTTGCTGATTCTGTTACTACAATTTCCCTATCATAAAGCTCCAACAGATGATCAATTTACCTAGTAGTTGCAAGGAAGCGTCCAGAGGGTGAGAAGTAAGCAGAATGAACCGCCCTTTTGTGGCTGACAATCTGCTGCAAGGTTTTAGGCTTTTCAGCGTTAATACTTCTCAAATCCCAAATACAGGCAGTTCCGTCACTAGAACTAGTAGCCATGATGTTGCAATTTTCTCTATTAAAATCTATGGTATTGATCCTATCTTCATGCAACGTCCACTCCATTGTGCAGTTTCCAGTCCTTTTATCCCAAATATTTAACCCACCACGACCCTCGGCAAAATATAAGCAGTTTACATCGTTTGCTTGCTGAGAGAGTGAATATATAGTATAATCACTACGATATAGAAGATCAAACATCTCTTTCTCAGCATCCATCACTTTTATAAATCCATCATAGCAACTGGTATAAACCTGAAATCTTGACACAAAGATCATAAGTAACAGATACGAAACGGATCGTATGCTGGATATGTACAATATTAGCTATGCAAAATAAAAAAGGTTGAACTCGAAAACACTAAAAGTACATTGAGAACCAAACAATCATCTCTCACAAAGTATGAATTGTTCTAAACAAAAACTTAGTTTTTTCATGCTAGCAACAGATCATAAAAAGATAAATAAATAAAACAAAAAAATAGATATTTCAAAAAAAAAAATTTAAAACCTTCCATGAATCTCCTTGCTGAAAAGTACCTTTGACAACGCATGTGGTTGGATTGAAATCCCAGAAATCTGACCTGAATGCGGGTGATATAAATAGACTCCATTTCCTTCCTCTGCTTCGTGATTAGCATTCCAAAACCCAAGTTCCCCAAACTTATTACCTACAACAATCATTCTGGAATCACGGCAAGGAAAAAACCGCAATGCCGTTATTCTCCCTGGCACAACCCGAGCTATGTTGTCGGCATTCAGAACCAACGATCCAAGCTTTAAGCAACTTCCATCATTCTTCTGTTCCACCTTAATCAAACTCGTAAAGCAGCCTTTTATGCCGCCATTAAGTTCATCAATCTCTGTGTCAGCAAAATTTGAAGAATAATCAATAGCCTCCATCTTCAAGCAACTCCCACCTCCCCCTCCTTCCTCCATTTTAACATCATCAACTAATTCCTCTTTCATTTCCCCACTCAACTGACATTTCTTCGAAAAACCCTGAATCAATTCCATCAGAGACCGATGAGACTCCCTCTTACTACAAACTTCAATCATTTCAAGAGGGCCAGAATCCTGCCGCCTCGACTTAGTATAAGACTTCCAAATCTTACGACCCGATTCCATAAGATCATCATTATCAACATTTTTAGAATCAGGAGGAATCCCTCTAGCACGCATAGAGCGCCGTAAAACCACCGGAGACTCGATTTTAGGTTTGGTCTTCGGATAAACCTTTTCCGATTTGGTTTCAACTCTAGAAATGGGAATAAAAACTAGATCACAAACAGAACAGAACAGAACAAAGTAAGATTCAAAGAAAAAAGTACAGGGAGAGAGAAAAGGCGACCTAGGACGCTTGGCGGCGGCGGAGAGTTCAGAGGCTCTGGATTGGAGCTTGAGGGCGGCCATCATTTCATCGTTCCGGCGAATATTCTCGAGCCTCTTGCGCTCGTACTCAGTGAGAGGTTGAGAAGCCATGGAAATTAGGGCAAAATCAGAAGGAGAATGAGAATTGGGGATTTTTGTGGATGTTGGGAATTTGGAAAAGTAAATGTTATATAATATATACAGTTGGCGTTGACGGGAAATCTCAATGGCGGGAATTGAGGGGTTGCCTTCTTCAATCGCCACGTCACTCTCCTACTACTATATTTAGTTAAAAATATTTTTTGTTAAGAAGTTGTCATAAATAACTCATAAGTTTGGTAGTAAACCTTTTTTTTCAACTGTAAAAAAATAAAAGGAAATTTGTGAAATTGATCCAATAAAGAAAATAATTGTAAATATGATTAAATTTTTTTAAAAAAATAACAAATATAATTAATAAAAATGTTGTATTAATGAGTTTTTTATACATATTACTGCACTATAATATAAATATTTTAAAATTTGTCTAATAATTATTTTTGTAAACAGTCCATCCACTACACCTTTTCATTAGTAAGAACCCTTTTTTTGTCAATTGTCAAAATAAAAAGAACCTTTTTTTGTTATGACCATTCTCAACTTTGTAGGTTGCATTTATTTATTCGATTTAAATTTGACATTTTTTGTCTTGCTACTAGTTTTTTTTTTTTTTTTTGGTGGAGATTCGTTATTTTATTTATATCTAATGGTAATACCTATTTTATTTATTTTTTTTATCCCCTGTTTTTCCCTTTTTTCTCTTTTTAATTCATCAACAAAAGGAGCAAGAGATCGAACTTTCCATTTATAATTTTTTTTTTTTTTTTAAAATCCAACTTCTGCTATAACTAATCAAAATAGTTTTAGCTCAACTATGTTTTGTTGTATATTCTTTCTTTGAGATTCAAAATCCCGTACTTCCATATTTAATGTCAAAAAATATATAGTTTTTAAAAGGCATTTTGATTTGTTCTAATTTGAAGGGGAAAAAAGTTATAAATATTGCCTCTTTTAGCCCTTGTATTTTCATTTCCTTTTACTTTTGCTATCAAACCAATCCAACTATGGTTTTCTTATAGATTTCAACCTTCGATTATTTAATACAGATTAAAAAAAAGAAACATCATTTTTCTGTAGTTCAATATAATTGAATATGAAATTTGAATCTATAACTTCTTGATTCATAGCCTTTATACCATCGACCTAAAATTCTTGTTGGCACACATAAAATTATTTAAATGTAGAAGATAAGCACAAGAAAGTGTTTATTGAATCTACACATACGACATAATAAAAATATAACCATAATACATACCTTCCATCCTTTTGTTCAGTATTTAGACCTTTAGTTTATAATACATTTTTCAAGTCTACAATACAATTTCCCCCACAATGCCAAGAGAAAAAAAAAATACAAATGAAAGAAGAAAAAATCATAATACCATCTATACTTTTTTCCCACTTTTTTTTTTCTTTTATAAATTTGGTTCCTTCTTTGTTTTTGCAAAAATTAAACAGTATAATGTTGTTGGATAGTGTCAATATCTAACCCTTTCAACTTCACTACTGACTCCACATGGCCCTTTAGAGTGTGCAGTTCCCTGAGCCTGCATCATTAAACATTGAACCACTTACAAAATTTCATATTGATTCTTCATTTTCATGTCAAACCTTTTTGTTTTTTTTGTTTTTTTTAGTACAAATTGAAGGAGGGGAACCACAAACCCTACCTAGAGGGTATTACCGCTCTCAAATAAATGAGGGTTATATATCGATTTTCATGATCTGTATGTATTGAACTGGATTACCACCAAACAATGAAATCAACACGCTACCAACCCTTTCAGTCATGTCAAAACTTTTTATGGGTAATGATTTGTTTTGTAACATACCTTGCAACTTCAGCTCTTTTCTTGGCTTGCTCTGCAATCTCTGAAAGATCCTCATGGCTGCTCTTCTCATGAAATTTGGTTTCCGGTGGCTGCAGCCCGTGCATTGTGCGTTGAGCTATTGCCCATTGTGCCTCTCTTTCGCCTTTTCCATAATCCTTCTTCGTCGTAAACGCAGTCTATGGTGGGGGAATGGTCAAGGAAATGCATTAGTACGAGGGCTTTAGAGAGGAAATGACATTACGGAAGTTCGAACACGGACCTTATTATCGATCATGTTGTCCCAAGCCTTGCCGCTGAGGGCGTATCGGATAGTGAATTTGAGAACGTCGAGAGGGAAGTAAGTGACAATGCTGAAAACCCAGATGGCTCCTGCCCATTCCCATCCAATGCCTTTAGTCCTTGCAAAGTCCCATTCACAGTATACAGCAATTAAAGTGGCAACCTGAAGAGTAGAAGAATCAAGAATCATGAAAAAGTATGAAATTTTGAAGAGATTTGAAAGGAAGTACAAGAAGAAATGTTGTTACCATTTGTGCTGCAATGAAGGCTACAACTAGCAAGATACCGGGGCATTCGATAAACGACCAACTTCTTGACCTTGTGACAAAGATGAGAGCTTGACTGATGATGCTCACTTGAAGATAGAGAGCAGAGTTCATCTCAGCAATACCTTGGAGTGGCTTTACACCAAATGTGTCCTGCATACAATGTTCAGATGTAAGTATATAATTTCATGTTTGTGTTTGCCGTTATTTGCATTTAGGAAGGGAGTTTGATGTTGATTTCTGTTAGACCCTTAGGAAATGATAGTTTTGGGATATTAGTATTATATCGGTAAGGGTATAGTGGTAATTAGCTATTAATGTTTTGTTAAATGAGGGGAGTTGGTTTCCTGTGAGATAGGCATATTTTGGTATTGTTATCTTGTTCAACAAGTTGGGAGATTCTAGCCCCTTTGAATGGCTATTGTATTGTAACCTTATCTATTATTAACTCAATATAGGATTCTTGCGTGTTCTTAATATTTATCATTTCGGTGTTAGATGTATTGTGTATTGTTAAGATTATTGGTGTCTTAACAATTTCTCACCGGAAAGAAGTTAGTTTCGTTGGCGAGCCAGAAGAAAACCACTGTCATGAAGGCCATGTACGTTCCAAGGACAACACCAGTGGCAAAGATTTCTTTGAGTTTCCATGAGTCTGGCATAGGTGATGGCTTGACTTTATCCTTTGAAATGGTCATGATGGTTCCATCGTTCAGGATGGCAATGACCAAGACCATAAAAGGCGAGAAATCGAACTTCCAAATGAGAGCAACGAGCATGAATCCCAACACGATACGGATTGTGATGGAAACTGCATAGATGGTGTAGTTCTTCATTCTTTGAAAGATGGCCCTGCTAGTTAAAACAGCACTTATAATGACACTTAGCCCTGGTTCTGTTAAGACAATGTCTGATGCACTTCTTGCTGCATCGGTTGCATCGGCCACGGCAATACCGATGTCGGCCCTCTTGAGAGCAGGAGCATCATTGACACCATCTCCTGTCATGCCACAAATATGGTTCCTCTCCTGAAGTTTCTTAACAATCTCATACTTGTGTTCTGCAATCGAAAAAGACTAGTTTAGTTTAGGAAGGTAGATTGGTTTCATTTATTTCATTGTGGCTGAAAGAACAATCTGAATACCAGGGAAGACACCGGCAAATCCATCAGCCTTCTCAATGAGTTCATCTATAGGAATGGAAGCAATCGACTCATCTTTGCTTTGGCCGAGCAACGACGACGATGGATACATGTTGGTACCCATGCCGAGTCTCCGACCAGTTTCTTTTCCTATTGCAAGTTGGTCACCAGTGATCATCTTAACATTAACACCAAGTTCGAGAGCGCGCTGGATGGTTTCCGCACTATCATGCCTTGGAGGATCAAATAAGGGCAAGAGACCAACAAATTCCCATGGTTCTCCAGCACTCTCTTTGTTCTTATCTTTAACAGTCTATAAATGAAAGGATTGATAAGAAAGCTTATTCATTCATGAATTAGTGAATCCATTTCGATATATATTCACACAAATTCACCTGTCGACCAACTGCCAAGGAACGTAGACCACGATTAGCATAGTTATCAATAATGGCATGAGCTTTCTTTCCCATTTCTCCTTTAAAACCACAAAGCTCAATTATCTAGTACCAAAAGAACAGAATTAAGTATATATATTTAAAAAAATGAGATTCAAGGTAAGTAGCATTTGGCTATAAAAAACAACATACCTGTTCAGGAGCACCTTTGCTGCTTCTGTACCAGTTACCCTCTTGGTCAATATAGGTAATGGCGGTACGCTTTTCGACTGGATTGAAAGGCAAGAAATGTACCTCAGTTATTCCTGCCCTTGCCTTGAGAGTCAAAGATAACATATAAGGAATAAAATACACCTTAGCAAGTCTGGTAAAAGAAGCCATGAACATAATAAAAACTGAGTATCAAACCTCTTTGGGGTCAGCCAACATTCCAACAATGCAGGCATCAATTGCATCTTGATTTTCAACTCTTGAAGCTCTTGCAGCATACAACATAACAGCATCCTTGTCCATGCTTGGTACAAACACCTGCGGTCATAAAGGCACTATGATGAGCCATGCTCAAGCCGACGAGCAGAAATTTTCTTTAAATTGCATCTATTTGTAAGCTTGACCTCAATCAGGGATTTGTCCACTGTGAGCTTGTTCAGGGTGAGAGTTCCAGTCTTGTCACTGCACAGGACATCCATCCCAGCCATCTCTTCAATTGCTGTCATTCTCTTGGTAATGGCACCTTGTTGCGAAAGGCGATGTGATCCGATGGCCATGGTTACTGACAGAACGGTTGGCATAGCAATGGGAATACCTCCAATGAGAAGCACCAACAAGTTATCAATTCCTTCTCTGTATGGTCTATTCTGGATTGGATACATCACTAAAATCTCAATGAACATCCCCACTGCGATCGAGCATATGCAGAAGTTACCAATCGATGTCAACACCTGATGAATGATAAACCAATGTTAGAGCCACAAATCTAGTAATGAATCTCAAATCTTGTAAGTTTCATTTTACCTTTTGGAAGTGACCAACTTG
Organism: Sechiopsis laciniata; assembly: GCA_037833695.1. Classification (NCBI taxonomy): domain Eukaryota; kingdom Viridiplantae; phylum Streptophyta; class Magnoliopsida; order Cucurbitales; family Cucurbitaceae; genus Sechiopsis; species Sechiopsis laciniata. The sequence goes on along the minus strand of JBBMKA010000009.1, from coordinate 7,861,251 downwards.
GTTTGTGCTTTCCACGAGATGAGCTGCCTTTCCAAAGAATGTATGCACACCGGTGGCGATAACAACAGCCTCGATCTCACCTTGCTTGCAAGTTGAGCCAGAGAATACTTCATCCCCAGGATACTTGGTGGCAGGCAAAGATTCACCCGTAAGAGCAGATTGATCAATCTTTAAAGGATCGCCTTCCAAGAGACGTGCATCGGCCGGGATAATATCTCCCAATTTGACACTTATCACATCTCCTGGAACGAGAATTGCTGCCTCTTCTTCATTCCATTTTCCATCTCTTAAAACCTACACATTTTAACAAACGACATTCACATAAAGCCCCAAAAGTTCAAAAATCAAATCACCACTAAACTCAAAAGTTCGAATCAACAAACCACAGTAAATTCACTATTTCATTCATAACTCAACACTCTACATAAACAACTCAACCAATCCTTACAGTAATATCCAAGTGACATTAATCGAGTTCGAATACTCAAAAGCTTAAGTCCGCGAGTTACAACAAACAAAGGAATGGTTCCCGAGGCTACAACCTACAGACTCCAAGGCATGCTTAAACTAAAATACCCCACAACTTAGGGAGGGGCCAGTGGTGCCCGAATTTAGGAGAACGAAACTCTGATTTCCCGGTTTTAAAAAAAAAAAAAAATGCAAATACCTTGGTTTTGGGGGCAAGACCAGCCATCAAAGCAGCTGCTGCATTTCCAGCATTGTTCTCTTCAATAAAACTGATAGTAGAATTGATTATCAACAAAACTGTAATACCAACAAAATCTTGCCAATCCGGTGGTTTCCCCTGTACATTTTACACCAAAATCATAACTTTTTGTTTGTAATATAAATGAAAAAAAGAACCCCTTTTCAGAAAGATTTGTAATTACCCCTCCATTTGCAAGAACAATGGCCATGATTGCCGCAGCTTCCATAACCCATGAAAGGGGATTCCACATAAATCCCAAGAACTTCAAAACCTTGCTCTCTTTCTTCTCTTCAAGCTTGTTAGGGCCAAAAATTTGCAGTCTTTTTTCTCCCTCATCTGTACTCAATCCTTCTTTTGTACATTTTAGTTGCTCAAAAACTTCCTCTACAGGAATTCGTTCCTACAAACCACAAAAACGATTCAAATCTATTAGATAGCGTAAACATCCGTATCAAGATTAATTAGAGGAATAGTCCACCTATGTTATAAATGTATTGAGAATACTCCAGGTTTTCAATGTGAGACAATAGTAGACATGGTGCCTATTTTGGGTTTCATCGATCTCGAATCAGATACCAAATGACCAAATTTCTGTTTTGATTCAATGCACTCTGGTATCATATTAGTTAGTATGCCTACCTTCAATTCTTGAAGGACTCTTCAATTTTTCAACTTGGGACAATAGGGGATCCAAACAAAGATTCATAACAAAAAAAAAAAGGCAAAATAAATCAAGCATTCTTACAAGATCAACATTTTCATTCTTGACATCTTCCAATGATATATCCCCCATTATTGCTAATCAAATACAACAAAAACAAAGGAGAAAATCTGCAAAAACACTTAAAATATTTCTTCTTTTCTCCTTATTTTCTTCCTTCCCTTTCTTATTGGATCATATTGAAGCCCAAAAAATGAGGGGAAGGTAGAAAAAAGAAGAAAAATGATAAGTTTATTTCATGCAAATGGAGATGTGAACATATGAGATTGAAAAAGGTTTGTTCTTTTTTATAGGGAATGGAAAATGGAAGGGACTTAATTGAAGGGATTATCCACGATTGCCCGTGGATTGCTAGAGAAGTTGACCGGCTGCCCATAATCTACGGGCAGGTTTATGACGTGGCAGATTGTGAGATTTGGTTGCTGACTTGGGTTTCTTCATGGTCTTGATGTTTTTTTGCATGGGTGTATTAGTTTTATGTTATAATTAGTATAAAAAAA
>JBBMKA010000009.1:7821789-7838309 GCA_037833695.1 Sechiopsis laciniata | reverse complement strand
TAAGAATAATTTTTTAAAAAGATTTTAAAAGATCAAGAACGTTATAAGTATAATATTTTTAATATAAAAGTTATTGATGATGATATTTTCAATATTTTTTTTTAAATTAAGGGCATTTATTTACTTTTTTTTTTAGTTTAAGGGCATTTTTGAAATTTTTTTAAAAGTTTAGGGGTATTTTTGAAATCAAACTTTAATGGTTTTCATCCAAATTTAACGGTAAGGGCATTTTTAGAACTTTTGTTAAAGTTTAGGGACAATTTTGAAACTTTTCAAAGTTTAGAAGCATTTTTTATATAAATTCCATAATTTAGGAGTATTTTCTATAATTTAGCCTTCGATAAAAAGCCAATGTTATTAGAAAACCCAAATGAAAAGCTCTGTTTTTCTCTGCCTCTCTGTATGCGTGTTCTCCGTTCATCTCCAGCTTCACTTTCACCTCACCCGTTGTGATCGGATTCATTTTCTCTCATTCATTTCCCCAATTTCCCATTTCTTTCATCAACCAGATACTCCAAAAACTCCACAATTTTCAGGCCAAATTAGAATCCCAAATCCCCAATTGCCAAGTTCCCGATTTCGAAACCCCAAAAGAAAATTCTGCAAAAATCTCCAACCAGGCTTCATCTCGTTCATGCCTCAACCATTGCCCTTATCATCCCACCCATTTTCAAGTGATTCAACCTCACCTTAATGGGAAATGTTACCGGCAGCGTCGCCGCAAAGTTCGCCTTCTTCCCGCCGGACCCCGCCACGTACGACGTTTCTCGTGGCGACGATGGCCGCCTCGCCTTCTCCGGCGTCTCCGGCGACCGGAACATGGACGTTCATTTGCTTGAAACCAAGGCCGGTAACAGGGTCGTTGCCACTTTCTGGAAATACCCTCTTGCCCGATTTACGATTCTGTATTCCCATGGCAACGCCGCTGATCTTGGTCAGATGCATGAGCTCTTTATCGAGCTTAGAGCTCACCTTCGCGTCAACATTATGAGGTGCCCCTTTTTGTTTTTGAGCTTGGAGGTTTGATTGTTCTTCCCGAATTTCGATTTGGGGTTTTCCTGGATTTGATTGTTGTTTCTCTGGTTTTGAGGATTTTTTTTAAATTTTTTTTTTTTATCGTTTGTATTTCTGCTCTGGGGTTGTTTTGTTTGTGTAAAATTTGATGAATTTGAAATTTTTATCATTGATCTTTTGTTACTCATAATTGCCGTTATAAGAGGTTTTGAGTCTCAGAACCATTGTTTCTCTATGGGATGTTGAAATACGTTGAACCATGTTTAGCTAAGATTATTTAGTTGAGTCTCTCTGTCCAGTTATGGAGATCTGTCCAGTTATGGAGCACAGATCTCGCCTAATTAAATTATGTAATTAGGTTTATACTTTTTTATTGTTGATTTTTAATGTATTTTTTATGGTATGTTGTATTAGTATTTTAAGAGTACATAAAACCCTGCCAACGAATCTTTTGTATTCTTATCTTCTTAATAAAATATTTTTTCTTCTCTGCTCGTGGATGTTGTGAACACGGCCTTTGTAAACCACGTAAGGTATTGTGCTATTTGTGTCGTGCTTTCCTTTAATTCTTGATTGTTGTTTGGTTTATTTATAGGAAATGCTAGGTTTTTGGTTTAGTTCAAGACTGGTACACCCATCATTTCATGTCTCTTTGTATTGTGAGTTAGATTCCAGCCAAAAAGTTTGAAGAAAAGAGCCAAAACAGTCCAATCACTGTTGAGAAATTTCTGAAATCTTCATAAGTGGCTCTATGCTCATTTCTATTTTGGCATGATCCTTGTAAAAGTGTACATGTTCTTCAGGGAAAAAAACTGGTGTTCAGAAGGCAACTTGATGCCATACCAAAAAGCTCTAAACAAATACATCTGCTGTGTATTCCATTTCACTGTGGCACATTAATGTTCTCATTTACATGAGATTTACCAATAACATTTCTTTGTGCTGAATTTCAGCTACGACTATTCGGGGTATGGAGCATCGACCGGTAAGGTAAGCGATTCTATTTCTTTTTGTTTCTTTAGAACTCTTTGGAGCTTCTCTAGCTGTGAAATTGTGGCTCAAAAAATTTCTTATGTCTGTGAACTTTTTCTGTACACTATTTTTGTTGCAACTGGATTGAAAATGATGTTTCTATGGTTAATCCTAAGCCATATGGATGGCGGGTCGATAGAGAAAGTTGTTTAGGTTCTGAGGAACCGCTGGTTCTTTTCATTTATGCCTGTTTGTTCTGTCATTTTCCATTCATCACTGATAAATGGTCCATCTCTAACTTTGCTAGCCATCCGAATTCAATACGTATTACGATATAGATGCTGTTTACAATTGTTTGAAGAGTGATTATGGGATCAAGCAAGAAGACTTGATTTTGTATGGCCAATCTGTGGGGAGTGGACCGACGTTACACTTGGCATCTCGACTACAAAAATTAAGAGGGGTTGTTCTTCACAGCGCCATACTTTCGGGCATTCGAGTGCTGTATCCTGTCAAAATGACATTTTGGTTTGACATTTTCAAGGTGAGCTCCACTTAGTTTTTATATGTATGCCTTCTTGATCTTCATTTGTGTTATACCGGCAACTCAGTCACGTATCGATGTCTCGTATTTTCAGAACATCGACAAAATAAGGCTTGTGGCATGTCCCGTTTTGGTCATACATGTAAGAGCAATTGTCCATGAGTTTTACTTCTCTCAGTTTTATGTTGTTGGGTGATGTAAGCCTACTCATTTGATCAATGTGCAGGGAACAAAGGATGATATTGTTGACTGGTCCCATGGAAAACGACTTTGGGAGCTTGCTAAAGAAAAATACGACCCGTTATGGGTGAAAGGCGGGGGACACTGTAACCTCGAAACGTTTCCCGAGTTCATTAAGCACTTGCGCAGGTTCATCAATGCACTGGAGAAGCTCTCAGCTAAAAAGACGGCGACGAATCAACTCACTTCTACCCCGAGCATCACGGATGAAAAGCATAATAAATGCTTGACATTTCGAAAAAGATAGTCAGTACTCAGTTTGTTTGTCTTGGTAGGGATTCAAAACCAGATAGTTTCATCGCATATGGCTTCGCCCGTGTTCACAGACCGACAATCAAGCTGCTCGGTGTGAGATGAATATGAACTATAGGTTTCATCTTTGTCATGGAAAGCTAGCTGTTGTGCCAACAAAATATAAAAGAGAATAGGATCTGGGTTTCAACTGTTAAAAGTTAAAGCAAAGTATTGAGCTCAGTATCATCTATTTCAGAGAGAATATAATGGGGGTGCTTTCCTTTCTCTTCTATCCCATGAACTTGTTTCACACTTTCTAAATAACAAATTTTAAGAGTAGAATTGTCACTTGCCTTCTCTTTTCTATATATCCTTTTTGGTTTTCTTTTTCCACTTTCTAGTTATATTTGTCAAATCATGTTAAATTAAAGTCAATTCAAAAGGTTAAGTTTTAAGTTGGATTAAATTTAATTATATCACAACACCCCAATTTATTTATAGGCTTGGAAATTTGATATGTTAGAATATATGAATTTTTATTTTGATACGAGTCATATTAAATCACTAATGAGTTCAATGAGGTAAATTTAATTATATTAGTAGTTATTTAATACAAAATTTTTGTATTGTATTTTTTTTATGTATAAGCTAATTGTTAGTTCTAACTATTTAATTTTAAAAATATATATGTTTCTATTTAGAGTTGTGGGGACAGTACAAACAGAAGAAGCTTTATATATAAATTAAAGAATCAGCTATAAGCTTCCTCTTATTGGTCATTTTAGATAGAGAATACCATATTTTTGTTTGAGCAATACTTAGATAAGGGTGGGTAAGTATTTGAAAATACTTACTCACCCTTAAAATTATATATTTTTACTTTTTGCATTTCTCTCTCCACTTAAACATTTTCTCTTCATTAATCAAAATCATTTTTTTTAAAAATGGTAAAAACATTTAGTTCTAAGGTGGATAAGTATTTACAAAATACTTACTTATCGTTAGGTAAGTATTATTTTGTTTTATCTGTTTCAATTTTTTGTGGACCTCCCAATTATTATGATAATTTTTTTTAATTATTATTATTTTATATTCCAGACCAATTTACTTGCAAAAGAAAATTAATTATCTTAAACAGGTGATTGTATGTATGGTCATTTTCTAGTTATTTAAGGTTATTTTGACCGCTATACAGTTGATTAATTTCCTCATCCCACTTATACATCCAAATTGGAAGAAAAAATTTTAGAACAAAACTCCCAGTCTACGGTTGAATTATTCATTTCTTTTTGTTTTTTTTTTTTTGACAGTTTGATTATCAAATCTTCAATGTTACTTTTTTTTACACCAAAAGTTTTCATAAGGTTTAAAAAATAAAAAATTATCGGAACACGAATGTACTCACGAGTTAATTATAGGAAGATTTTCTACATATATAAACTACATTACCTTTATTAAGCATTAATAATGACTAGATTCTAAACAGGATTTGAAAAAGAAGAAGGGGTGTTATTAATTTGGGCTAAATTGCTCTTAAATATTCTGGCAAAATCGAATTAATGCGACTGGAATTTAATGGCATAGTAACAGTAAAATTTGATTATCCACAATAATAACACTGTGGATTAATACTCCGTGTGAGATCATCAAACAGTGGAAAGATGTGGACGCTTCATGGGGGTATTTGTTTGATATATTTATGTAGAATTTAGGTGGAAGAGTTATATTGAGTAGTTAAAAATTGAGAGTTGTGCCAAAAGCTCGTTTGGATGTAGCTTTTGTGTAGAAGAATTAGAATCAAAATCTTGTTTGGATGTAGATTTAAAATAAGTAGTTAAAAATAAATGATTAAAGATGAGTTATTTTGATTGATTTGAACGGAATGATTAAAAATAAGTGGTTAGAAATGATTGAACAGTTATAAATGAATTATTAAAAATTAATGGTTAGAAATGAGAGTTATTTTTAAAAGTAAAAATGATGAGGAATTAGTAAAAACTCGTTTGGATGTAGGTTTTCGAGGAAGAGTTAATAAATCCTAAAACTAAATCCTACCTAAATATGTCTAACAAACAGCCCCTTAGTGAAAAAAAAAATTGCATTAAAGTATATGTTATATGGGTATAATTGTATGTTTAATAAAAAATAGTCGAAGTGTGGTTGGACACTTTTGGAGAAGTAATACTTTCATTAGCATGTACGTAAGTCACATAATAAAACATATTACAAGAAATATCTCCAATTCGGAGCTAAAATATATTGACCATAGTTTTTATAGAACTTAGATTTTTTACACCAGAAAACCATGTTGTCGATGATGTCCTCCCAAAGTTGAGCAGTAGATTTTAGGGTATTCAAAAAAAATTCTATCATTTCTTTCCTTCCAGAGATACCATAAGATAACACCATAAAAATTTGTGAGCATAATATTTTTTGTGCAAATAACCTTGGGTTCCAATATGATCTCAGTAATCCCAACATTACAATTTGTGGAAAGGGCATGATCTATTGTTTGGCTAGCGAGCAAACTCTAAATAGAGCGGGCAAAATTGCAATAGAAGAAAGAGATGAGTGATGTTTTCCATCACAATTTTGCACACAAGACACCAAGAAGGGCTCGAGGCCAAATGGGGATTTCTTCTTTGAATCTGGTCGAAGTGTGGTTGGAAACTAACTAACATTAAAATAATAATAATAATAATAACATTTTTAAAAAGTAAATATTTTTTTAGTACAAATTGAAGAAGGAAGACTAGACATAAAAATTAACTTTGATTACAATGGATAATGCCCATTAGGGGATGTTTGGGGGAAAGGAATGTGAATTATTATGAGGAATGGAAATTAGGGGAGAAAAGGAAAATGAATGATCATGGTGAGAATAATTATTTGTGTTTAGAATGAAAATAATGATTACGTAGAGAATGATTATTTATGTTTTGAGCGAAAATAATGATTATGAAAAAATAAAATAATGAGTACGATGAGAATGAAAAAAAGTGATTGATATATAAAAATTGTTGTAGAAAAAATAAAAAGTATCTAGAAAAGAATAAAAAATGATTTTTGGAAAATACAATTATGATGGAAATGATTATGAGTGGCCAAAATAGGAGAATCATTCATATTTCCATTATTCCCTTTATTTTTTGTGGTACAAACACACCTTTATTACACATTGCTTATGAACATGATTAGACTTCCACTTTATGGGGGTGTTTGTTTACCATATTTAAGGAGGATTTATATTAACGATTTACTAATTTCTCCTTGAAAAATTATATCGTAACGACTTTTTGGTAACTATTAGAAATAATTCATAATTTTTACTATTTAAAATAACTCCACATTTCTAACAACTCATTTCTAATTATTCATTTATAACTATTCAAAATAATTTTTTCATTTCTAAATCATTAATTTGTAATAATTCATTTTTCACTGCTCAAAATAATTTATTTTTAACCACTCATTTTTAATTATTCTTTTTTGTTAACTATTCAAAATAACTACTAATTTTAAATTTACATTCAAACAAGTTATCATCTCTAACTCATCTACCTGAAAATCACATTCAAACAAGTATTTGATTACAATTTTTAATTTCTAACTACTCAAAATAACTCTTCGACCAAAACTTCGTCAAAACGCCGCCTATATGTATAAGTATAATTGGGAGGGAGAGTAGAAAAGAGTTCACCTAAAAGAAAATTATAATTGAATTTCTTTATTTGTTTCTCATTCCCTCTGTTTTGGGGCATCGCCATCATTGGCCATTTCTACAACTTTATTCTCTGTAATCTCCCGCTTCTTCTTCTTCTGATCTCGTTCTCCCTCAATCAATTTCTCCATATAATCTCTTTTCCCATCTGGGTTTTTGAAAAAAACAAAAGGGGACTCGGAAATCATTGTACCCACATCCACATTTTCGAGTTCGTTTCACTGTTCTTTCTCTTTTTTTCTGTAAATCTTCAACTGATAACCCCATGACCGTGGAGGATCATTTTCCTGCTGGGATGCGGGTTCTTGCTGTCGACGATGACCCTATTTGTCTCAAAGTGCTCCACAGTCTTCTCCGTAGATGCAAATATTATGGTTTGTTTTTACTCAAATCTCACCGCTTTCTGTTTCGTTTAATCTGTTTTCATCAATATTGGGAAGTTTTCTTAAATGTTCTTGTTTTTGGGAACGATTTGAGGGGTTTTGGCTTTGTTCACTAATTTTACTTGATGGGTTCTTGGGGAATATGAGATTTTTAGCTTATTGACCTGTTTTTTTTTTTTTTTTTTTTGACCTACATCATTTGAATGTCACTTAGGAGATTAATTTGTAGGTAGGTGGCCACATGGATTGAATCTACAACTTTTTGGTTTCTTGATTCACTTTTGAGCCCTAGGCTACATATGTGGTTTGAACTGTGTTTTTGGGATTTTGGGTGTTGAAATTTTCCAAATGGTTTATTGTTGGTGATGATTAGATGTAGGGTTTTTTTCTTCTTCTTTGTTTTCTGCAGTTACAACGACGAATCTGTCCATTGAAGCTTTGAAGATGTTGAGAGAAAATAGGAACAATTTTGACTTGGTTATCAGTGATGTGAATATGCCAGATATGGATGGTTTCAAGCTTCTTGAGTTGGTGGGGCTTGAGTTGGACCTACCTGTGATCAGTAAGCTTCACGACATCCTATGTATTTACTTCATCTTGTCGTGTTTTAGGATTAGTTTGTTGTTTTTTGTATGGTTGTGTTGCTGATTGGACAAAATTATTGTGGTCCCTTGCATTAATTGTCTTGTTCTTTAGAGTAGTTGGTTTGGTTATTGCCTTTTTCATTTTTATGATGATTTTGTGTTTTTTCTTCTTTAGTGTTATCAGCACACAGCGATACTGAGCTTGTAATGAAGGGGGTTGCGCACGGAGCGTGTGATTATCTGTTGAAGCCGGTTCGACTTGAGGAGTTGAAGAACATTTGGCAGCATGTGATTCGGAGAAAGAAGCTAGAAACGAAGGCGAAAAACAAGTTCCCTTGTCAAGATAAGGCTCGAAATGGAGGCAGTGAAGGTGAGCAAGGTTTCTTATCTATCAGTAATGCAGACAATGCGAAATTCAATAGAAAGCGTAAGGACCAAGACGAAGATGAGGACGAAGAAGGAAGGGAGAACGAGGTTGATAATGACGATCCCTCGAGCCAAAAGAAGCCTAGGGTAGTGTGGTCGATTGAGTTGCACCAGATGTTCGTTTCGGCGGTTAATCAGATGGGTCTTGAAAGTAAGTTGGTGCTCGAATCTAACAATTTAGTTCATCCGTGTTTCCCTAAATCTAAGAATTTCCTTCCCTCTTAATCAGAGGCCGTGCCGAAGAGAATTCTGGATCTGATGAATGTTGAAGGACTTACCAGAGAAAATGTGGCAAGTCATTTGCAGGCATGAATCTTCCCTTCCCTACACTTCCCGAATTACTCTAATTAAACTGTAGCATGACATACATCGAAACAATCATAGATTAGACAGGAAGATCATTTACTTTAGTATTTTCGACTTGACTGATTTATGTCTTTGCAAAGATTCAACCAGAAAACAAGATGAAGATAAGATCGTTTATGTTGTATTGCAGAAATATAGGCTTTATCTGAAAAGAATCAGCAATGTGACATCCCAACAAGCTAGCATGTTCACGATGTTTGGGAGTAAAGATGGTGCATTCATGCGAATGGGTTCGCTCGATGGATATGGAAATTTACATGGCTTTGCAGGACCTGAATGGATTCCGAACTCTTCACTATCCTCCTACTCACCTGTTGGAATGCTTGGAAGATTGAACTACCCAGCTGGAATGAGTCTGCATGGAATCACTTCTTCTGGACCAATTCAGCAAAGCTCCCAAAATTTGAACTCCGGTATCGATAACCTTGAGAAGCTCCAGCCAACTTCCATGCTTCCTCCTAACCAAACTCCTTATCTGCTGCAAGGGATTCCGACGTCGCTCGAGGTCAGCCGGTTGCACCATAGCAAGTCCATCATTCCAATTGGAGACTTCAGTATAATGAATGAGACATCTGTATTTGGAGTTCCCAATAGTTTTCCTGATAGTAGAGTGAATATTGGAAATTCAACCAATTCAGTTTCCACTGACCCATTGATGTTACAAGGATCTATGCCAACATATGGAAATCAGACTTCCCTTAGAGTGGATTCGCAAAATGGAGAAACTTTTGACATAGACATTGGTGGTTCTAATTTTATGGATCATTCTAATGGAAACTGGCAGAGAGCAGCACAATTGACTCCCAATGAAGCCTATCCCAATGATCAATTTAATGCAATAAACTCGAGCATTTCTTCTGCCCCGTCAACAATTGGGAACGTCCCGATTGATTTTTTCTCGAGAAGTGAAGTTTCAGCTCTCTTGCAGGATTCAAGAGATGTGCAATGTCAGGCAGGGGCTGTTGGCAATGTTATTCAAGCTATGAGTACCATGCCGAAGCAGAGTTGGGAAGAGCATAAGCACGATTACGGTCTAAACGTGCAGCACAATCATGGTGCAATCAATTCTCTGGTTTCCAGCAATGGGACTCTAAGCCCCTTAAGCCAGAGTTTCAATCAGAATAGTTCAGTATATGATAGAATGGTCAGTTCATCTTTGATAGTCCCATCAATTCCTGCTCCACCGTCTTTTGCTCAACATAGCGTGGTGGGAAATTGGGACCTAACGCAAAGTTGAATGTAGATGAAAACTACCTTTTGAATCGAAGGGAGTCGCGCGATGGATCGACTCAAGCCAATTTTGAGTCCTTTGATGATATAATGAATGCAATGATCAAACCGGTATAGTTAAATTCCTTGTTAGATATTTAGATACATTCTGATGTGCCTTCAACTTTTCGATTTTTTCCTAGTTAACTTTATATGAAAGTTCTCCCTGTTGAAATTGTTAGATCTGACATAATTATATAGACATTCCTTTCTTTTCAATGGTGATGATGTTTTCCTTAACCACTCCTGTTATTGTTGAATCAACTTGCTACTTGATGTTGTACTAATACCAAATTGTAGTCTTTTCCAAACATCGAAAACGGCTAAAAGAATTAAAGATTCCATGTTATTCTTCTACGTAATGATATGAAGACCAACTATAATATTGGTGTACATTTGAGATTACAAGAATAGGAGCATTCAAACCCATGACCTCTTTGACCTTGGGTGTACACTGATGTCACTGAATTACTGCTCTTATTGGCAATATTGGTGTATGTTTAGAAACAGCAAAACATCACGCCAACTATAATATTGGTGTACATTTGAGATTATTACAAGGATAGGGCGTAGGATTCAAACCCTTGACCTCTTAGACTTTGGGTGTACACTGATGTCGTTGAATTACTGTTCTTATTGACAATATTGGTTTATGTTTAGAAACAGCAAAACATCACGATTCAAGGTTGTTATTACAGAACAGCAGACAATGTCCTCCTTGTTCATAGAATATTGACAGGACAACATTGCAGCTTTCTTTCAAATTGTCTGTTGTCTTTCCTTGAAATGTAACAAGGAAAGCATACTATTATTTGATTAACTAAAGCAGATTTCTAATGCTTCTTTCATTTGAGGAATGCTTGGAGAGCCAACAATGGCGTCACACGACAGCTTCTCAATGTCGGTTAAGCGTTTTGTTTCATAACCAAAACTCTTCTTTATCAATAAATTTCAGTTGGCTAACCCAACTCAAATTAGTTTCCAAACAACACGACAACCTAATCCATATTCTATGAGTTGAGTAAGATTGTTCTTCTAACACAAATTTACCTAGGTAAAGATTCTTGATAAGGTTGAAATCATGTTCTGAGCGTTCCAGTGAGGAATTTAGACTACTTTTTCTTAACATTTAAGAATAGCTCCTCATGTACCCGATTTCCCTAATTATTATAAAAAAAATAAAAAAAAATTTAAAAAAAATTAAAAAAGCCAACCAAAAGGGTGGTGGTTTATAGTAGTCACCAACTTAAAAATTATGTTTTCACAAATTTCTTTTGACTACCAAATATAGTAGGGTCAGATGGTAGAAGTGAAAAACCAAACCATTAACTTATTAAATACAAACGATATGAAGGCAAAAAAGAATGACTTTTTTTTTTGTTGCCCTTTTCTTTCTTTCTAGAATAGTCGAGTTCTATTAATTCTGTAATAATAAGGATTAGTAAGGTAGTCCAAACCATTGTCTGCAATGTTCATCTTCAAACTTGTTTCTCCCTTGATCATAAGCAGAGCTTGTAGTGAGATTCAGTACATGCATCCAGGCTTCAGCTTTGTCTAATAAAATGTGATTGCAAAAAATAACTCGAGATTGCGAGTGATCGATATTAATCAGGATTTCAAGATGGAAATGAAGGATCCAACACTAAAATGAAATCAGCATAAGCTGAGAAATAATAAACATTCCATTGACAATGGAAACATGTGTGAACTAACACAAGAAGAAAATGAGACATTATCAATATACTATACGAGTAGGATCTATGCCCAACATTTTGTTCCCCATCTTTTAAACAACAAACGAGGATTAAAAAAATTCACAAGATCCAGCAAAGCAAACAAATGGTGAAGGATATAATCATATTACAATCATCAGTTTTCTGGTCCAACTTCTATGTGATGCCATCAAAAGCTTACAATATGGTACAACACTGGTTGGTCTTTTTAGCTTGTTTGTAGAACATCTGTTCAATCACAAGTGAGAAAGAATTTAGGTAGCTTCTTCAAATAATGGAAAAAACTCACATGCTTCATAACATTAGTTGAGCAAATTTTAAGAAAGTAACACCTTTTTTTTAAACCCAAGAAAGTAACTCGTAGGAAATTAACATACGCACTAGGTTCTACTAGTAGTATATAATCGCATACCTGTGATGCTGCACTGAGATCAGAGCTCTTCTCGACCAAACTGTCCAACTTTTCGCCACGTGCAAGCACGCTATCAATGGTTTTATGCTGTATTTTGGAGGGAGAAACATATCATATTTAAATTAATCAACTAGAAAAAAAGGAGGCAATGCATTATACAACTCAGGAAGCTATCTCCTGAATTCTTCGTTAGGATTGTACATTATCTGTTAATCAATACAATCCGGAGAACGAGGCTGGCATTGAAATGCATAAAGAAAGTTTGCATTGTTCACCGCTAAAACAACTTAATCTTATCTAGGCAAGACAAATATTTCAATATGATGAAACACTAAAGGTTACATGTATTCAAAGGACAGATACCGATAATGAAGTTTAGGAGTAATGAGATGCGCACATACGCAAATTCACAAAGCCCCTGCATCTAAAATAGGACTTACAAGAATAATTTTGGTTTCGTCCAACTCTCTCTGTATCTTCAACAATTTATCAGCCTCTGCAGGGTCCTGGCCAGTAATTAAAAGATCGGTTATAATTAGATATATATGGATGAGGTGGGGGAATGAAAGCCAATATAGGCATAGTACGCAATTATGTCCACAATCAAATTCTGAAAGGAGAGCTGTAAACCTGGAATTTGGTTAACGCTTCAGTCAGATAAGGCCATGGTTGAGCATTGTCTGCTTGAACAGTTCTCCATGTTTCACCAAAACTTTTTTGGTACTCATCAATAACCTGTTAGAAGTCAAGCGTATATCACCAATAGTTACAATCATATACAAATACATAAACCACTCATATTATACTTGAAACGCTAAGAGAGTTCGGAGTTTTTACTCTTTTACTTCATTCATGATTCATAAATGAAATTTGGGTCTCTTCTAAAAAATGTATACCAAAACCGAAAAAAAAACCATCAGCTTTATATGTTTACCTAAGGACTAAGACTTGCTAACATCAATACCCTTCCGTACCTCCATATATCATAATGAATAAGCAGTTTACTTTAACCATGAGAGAATAAAGCTAATCTTCATACTGAAATGTGCTTCTCACATGAACATGGGTCTAATATAACTGTATAACTTGCCAACTCATATAAATTATTTCATGAGACATCAAAGTATTTAGCCTCTTAGTTTGTCTTTTTTTAAAGAAAAGCAACTCATCGATGCCAAATCGAACAAAAAAAAAAAAAAAAAAATCTTTTGCAGAAATACATGCGTTAAATGTGAATAAGAATGATTTAAACCTGATTAAGCAGAGAAAATGCGCTTCGAACTGGGTAGTGATCATCCATAAATCCCAAAGCACAAAGACCATTTCTGTTGTAACTATGAACTTTGTACTCTACAAAATTTCAACCAATTGATAGAAAATTTAATAAAATAGAACATAATTAATAACTGTAGCTGCGCAGATGTTAAGTGGTAAACCAACATTGCGAGTCACTTTTAACAGTGAAAGGTAGAAAAGAACATGAAAGAAAGATTAAATAGTAAAATAGCCGACCTCACATCAAAACAACTATAGTTTATACTTATAAAACAAACACGAAATGCTTGATTACAATTTGACCTATTGAAACAAAACAAGAAGAAAAAACCCCAAAAGAATGGTAATAAATTAAAAATCTACTGCGTCAACCTTACACTACAATTTCAAATTTCAACTTGTAACCATTTCCACTGCCTATATAAATAGGGGGCCCTTATAGATCCCCAAGACAAATTCAAATTGCGTCAACCATATGCAATCTACTGCATAAAGCACTAACAGGGTGAAAAAGATTTCACAAAACATTCAGCTGACGATCAGCACCGTTTAAAAACCAAAAATGAAAACCAAGGATAGGAAAAAGTTGATTTGGGAATGCTTCATTCGGGCCTTTTGTTGGGGTATTTGGCAAGAAAGGAATAGAACTTCACACTCCTTATTTTCTGCTAATATTGTTGAGGTTAATCACGCTCGTCCCTAGGCTAGACACCGAAAGACATGGAAGGAATGAAGTCACAAGAGCTATCTACAGATGAGTCTCGAATGTGAGACCTTAAGGAGACCACATCTTCAAAACCCAAGACTTCGCTCACCGTGCCAGGACAGGGGGCGAAATTGTTTCTCATTAAAAAAAAAAGAAAAGGTAAAAAATGGATCGTCATGGGCCATTAGCATTACTTGGTATCTATCATCTATTGGGGTTTCATTAATCTCTTATGAACATCATTGCGTGGCATCACATCCTCTTCGTTCTAGCCTAATCTAAACTATAATCACATAAACCTTCCGCTTCCTATATTCCGATCAGCAACAGAATTCAAATACATCCAATTACAATAATAATATTTCAAAAATCCAAGGCGAAACCCAAATTCAAAATCAGCAATAAAACAGAACCCTAATCGAGAATGAGGGAAAAGGGAAAGGAAAAACAGACCTTCGTGTTGAACGGATTGACGTTGGTCAGGTGGGGTACGCTTAGCGACGGTGCGAGCAACGAAATGGATGAATTCCTTAACGCTGGACCTCTGAAAGTAACCGAAATGGCTCACATCGGAGGCGTCGGCTAATAAAACCGGATCGGATCCTTCCGGCTGGCATTTCAACACCAGCAACGCCGTGATCTTCATCTTCTTCTTCCTCTTCACAAAACTCAAATTCTCCCCTTTCTCTCTCTAAAAAAGTATGGAGAAATCGTAAGAAAACGAAAATTGTAAATGTAACACAACGTTGCCAATCGCGCGTAAGCGTCAAGAATTAGCGACTCGGTTTGGGAATTAGGAATTTATGAGGTAATTTTGGAGACCTGATCTGCTGCGGTGTGGTTTATTTTAAGACCAGAATATGAATGTGCCGACATTGCGTCCCCCACATCAATTTTTATATTAAAAAATGACCTTCATCTTTTAGTCGCAGATTTGAAATTTTTTTTAATTTGATTCATATACTTTAAAATTAAGAAGTGATAATAAATAGACCACTTTCGAAAAGTATTTGTAAACATAGACGTCCAAATTTTTTTTTGCAAAGTTAATTTTTTTTTTAATTTTGAAGTTCAATATTTTTCCTTAATACCATTTTGCCTTTCTACATATTTAATGCTTCATTTTCAAATTCAAACTTTCATTTTCATACTTTCTAACTTTTTAATACATACCATATTTAAATGTCAAAGCTTTTAATATTATGAGATTTTAATTCTTTTTTGTATTTATCTCACATCTTTATTCCTCATATGTATTTATTGCATTCATTTTAAATTATTAATGTTATAGTCAAACTTTCCATAATTATGAAATTTATACCATAAAACCTAATACCATTAATGTGCATTCTATTATTAATGTTATAGTCAAACTTCTATAAGCTTTTAGTGTGCATTTTCTCATCATCTTGATCTGATATGTCTTAGATGGTACCGTATGGTTTGTCTTTATTCCCTTTCATCTTTTCAATACCCTAAAACCTAATGTCATTAATGTGCATTCTATTCATATCAAATTCATCTTCCATACTCATATTTTATACAGTAATGTTTACAGCCACAGTTTCTATAATATCGTTAACACTATAGTCAGTCATGTAATACTATACTGTTTTAGTTACAAACATTTATAATACTGTATAATATACACAATACTATAATCGCTCACATGTTACATGATATATACTGTATAATTTATATAGTGCATTTAATGTTTACCTACGGTTATATTCTTATCCAATCCTTTTTTCAACTCATATTGTATTCGTTAATTTTTAAATATGTAATACCGTATTGTTTACACATGTTTATTGTACTAAATATACATAAGTACAATATTGTTTGTACATGTTAGTAATATTGTACATACATTCACATATTACAGGATATATATCGTATAATTTATGTAGTGCCTTTAAGGTTTACTGCCGATTCTATTCATATCCAATCCATCTTCGAACTCCTATTGTATTCATTATTTCCTATTGTATTCATTACTTTCTAAATGCATAATGTTCTAATATTTCCATAATGCACTATCATTATACGATAATTTCAGGACAGTATTACTCGGGTTATGAATGCAATACTCATAATCCCTAAAAGGCTTAATATAAGGATGTGGATTATCAAACAGTAAATATAAAATTAAACATCTTGCAAAATTTCAAAGTTCACGAGTTTCCATACGGTCACAAAAAAAACATCCAAAAATATACATATAACAAACTATACTAACTCTAAAGGCAGGACATTAATTGAAAATTCAGAGGATCAAAAATTGCATATTTCCTTTTTCTTCTTCATTCTTCGTCTTTTTTCTTCAGCCGACCCTAGCTTAGACTTGAAAAGAGACCGCATTATCTTTCATTGTCTTTTCTTCCTAGCTGCCATTTTTGCATGTTGTGTATGAAAAAACAGTCTTTGTTCTTTCAACTGCATAGATAACGCATATAAAATTAGTATATGACAACTAGTATAACTCATAATTTACTAATACATGGTATAAACAATACTATATTATACCGCATCAATATACAATAGTGAATTAGATGCAATGTAAGTTGCATCTACATCCCCGTGTTTGACCTAACATCGAACCAATAGTCAGCATGAGTATATGAATAAATGTACCGTATAA
>JBBMKA010000009.1:7795427-7821689 GCA_037833695.1 Sechiopsis laciniata | reverse complement strand
TGGGAACAAGAAACAGGAATGGTTACCAAACAAGTCTGTTTCTAAAAAAGAAGAAACAGAAACGAGAAACAGGAAACAAGAACGTTACCAAACGGGCCCTTAGCTTCTAAGTTTCAAGAACTCACATGTTACATTATCTCCAATGGCTGGCTAAACGACATATATGTTACCTCGAGTATAGTGGAATAGAATTTTGATTTCTCGATTTCAAAAAAAAAAGAAAAGAGCTTAGTATGTTGCTTGAAGCCTCGAACCCAAATCATTGTTGTCCACACACAACTCACTCCAAGGCGCCACTGCACCCTTTTCAAAACTAAATTTCCTCAACCCGTGAACCGAACAGATTTTATCAGTTCTTTATGACCCAAAATCAACCCTTATATTTTGAATTGGATTATTCAGATTACTCGGTTATCAGTTCTTTTGTATCAAGAGGGATCCGACAGAAAAACTAAAGTAGCATAAGATGAGAAATAATAAACATTTCATTGACGATGAAAACAAGCATGTGTGAACCAACACCAATAAGGAAAATGAGACATCAATATACTATACGTGTGGATCTACGCAAAACATTCTGTTCCCCCATCCTTTAAACAACAAACGAGGATAAAATTCACAAAGATTCAGCGGAGCAAACAAATTGTAAAGGTATAAATTCATATTACAATCGCCAACTTTCTGGTTCACCTTCTTCTATGTGATGCCATAAAAAACTTACAATATGGTACAACACTGGTTGGTCTTCTTAGCTTGTTTGTAGAACATCTGTTCAATAACAGGCGAGCAACAGTTTAGAGTTCATAAAATGGAAAAACGCTTGGATACTTCATAAGATTGGGCGTAGCTTTTTCAAGAAAGTAACACCATCTCATCGACCAGAAGACTATAACATACATGCTATGTCGTCCTACTAGTAATGTAGAATCACATACCTGTGATGCCATACTAAGATCAGAGCTCTTCTCAACTAAGCTGTCCAACTTTTCGCCACGTGCAAGCACGCTGTCAATGGTCTTATGCTGAATTTGGAAGGGAGAAACATCAGTATGAAAATTCATGAACTAGGAAAAAAGGCAATGTTTTTTTTTAAACCGAAAAATCGAAACTTTGTTCCACTATACCCGGAGTAACCACGCCCGTCCCTACGTCAAGCACTGGGAGACATCGAAGGAATGGAGACATGGAAAGCGTCTACAAATTAATGTCACATGTGAGTCTCGAACCTAGGACCTTGAAGGGAGCACACCTTCAAAATCCAAGCCTTCAACCATTGTGCCACTCCTTGAAGATGGTAGTTGGAATATAAAAAGGCAATGTATTATAAATCTTAGGAAGTTATCTCCTAATTTTTCTTCAATCGTCCATTACCTTTAATCGTTACAATCAAGAGAACAAGGTTAGCATTGAAATGCACAAATAAATTTTGATTGCAACTCGCAAAACAACTTAATCTTATCGAAGCAAGAAAAATATTTTCATATGACAATAAACTCTTTCGCATGTATTGACGGAGACTGATAATGAAGTTTTGCAGTAATGAGATGCGCACAGGCACAAGTTCACAAAACCACTGCATCCATCATGGGACTTACAAGAATAATTTTGGTTTCGTCCAACTCCCTCTGTATTTTCAACAATTTATCAGCCTCTGCAGGGTCCTGGACAGTAATTAAACAAAAGGTTACAGTTACATACTTGTGGTTGTGGTTGTTGAGGTGGGGGATGAAGCAGATATAGTCTGCAATTATGTCCATAATTAAATACTGAAACGAAAGCTTTAAACCTGGAATTTGGTTAAAGCTTCAGTCAGATAGGGCCATGGTTGAGCGTTATCTTCTTGTGTAGTTCTCCATGTTTCACCAAAACTTTTTTGGTACTCATCAATAACCTGTTAGAGAAGAGTTTTATTTTTTCCATTTTAAAATGAGAGATCAATAACATGTTAGAAATCAGCGTATATCAACAATAGTATCAATCATGCAGATACTAAAAAAAAAAAAAAAAAAACTAAACCACTTATATTATGCTCAAGACAGCTTTATATGTTTGACTAGGACTATGATTTGCTAAGATCAATAACTAAACATTCATCCATACATCATAATAATTCCGCACTTAAGGGAATATATAGGAAGAGAATAAAACTAATCTTCATACTGAAATATGCTCCTCACATTAAAACATAAGTCTGATGCAGTATTGTTTTAAGTTATTTAAAGAGAAATCGATAATCAGCCTACAAGTTGATTTTTTTTTTTAAAGAAGAGCAAATCATCAATGCCAAATCGAACAATATCATTTAATTCTACAAAAGAAAATAAAGAGTGGTCTACAGCAATAAATTTGTTAAATGCGAATCAGAATGAATCTCACCTGATTAAGCAGTGAAAATGCACTTCGAACTGGGTAGTGATCATCCATGAATCCCACAGCACAAAGACCATTTCTATTGTAACTATGCACCTTGTACTCTAAAAAATTTCAAACAATTCGCAAAAAATTTAGGAAAACATAGTACATAATTAATGACTGTAGCTGGGCGCGGGCACTAAATAGTAAACAAACATTGCAAAACATCTTTAACAGTGACTAACAAGACTTCATTAAAAAAAAGAAAGAGAGTGACTAACAAGACAGAAAAGACCATGATGAAGGAAAACAAAATAGTAAAATAGCCGAACTCACATCAAAACAACTATATTTAGAAAACAAACACAAAACGTTGGATTACACATTCTAATGAAACAAAATAAAAAAAAAGCTAAAAGAAGGTAAGATATTCATCTTCTACGTAACCTTACACTACAATTTCTTTTTCTTTTTTTTTTCTTTCTTTTGATTGGAAACGAAAACATTTTCATTGATAGAATGAAAGTGTTATAAGGTTTTGGGCCAGATTCTGAGTCACAAAACTTCTATAATCAGGAAGTTGAACGTCTAACTTAGAGTCCTAAAAGGAAAAGGTTCCATATCGGAAGGATTATCTCATCATCAGCTACACATCCGAGAGGCAGAACTTGCATAGGGAGGAACCAAAAGATTTGGCACAAAAGTACACTACAATTTCAAACTTCAAATTGTCATAAATCCCTAGTGCCCTATAAATAATCGGCGCCAATAGATCCCTATAACAAATTCAGATTGCATCAACCATATGCAATCTACTTCATAAAAACACCAACAGGGTAAAAAAAAGATTTCACAAAAAACAATCAGCCGATGCTCCGTACACGCTGAAACCAAAAGTGGAAAAGGAATGTATAATATATGGGGTAGGGTTCCATTTCATTTCTCATCACTCAAATTTCATAGAGTGACATCAAATCCTCTTCGTTCTAACCTAATCTACAACCATATAGAGCTGTCCATCTTCCTATAATCCAATCATCACACAGAGTTCAAATAATTCCAAATACGAAATTGATTTAAGAAAACAAAGCGAAACCCAAATCAATCAAAAGGGCAATAAACATAACCCTAATCTCGAACGAAGAAAATAGAAAAGAGACCTTCGTGTTGAACGGATTGACGCTGGTCAGGTGGGGTTCGTTTAGCGACGGTGCGACCAACGAAACAGACGAACTCCTTAACGCTGGACCTCTGAAAGTAACCAAAATGGCTAACATCGGAGGCGTTGGCTAATATGACCGGATCCGATCCTTCCGGTTGGCATTTCATAACCAGCAACGCCGTGATCTTCATCTTCTTCTTCACAAAACTCAACTCCCCTTTCTCTCTCCTCTGGTTCGTTTTTCTCTCTCTAAAAAGGGTTGAGAAATTTCAAGAAAACGAAGAAGAATCTGTAAACGAAATAGTGAAAAAGGGGAATTTGGGATCTTTTTATGTGTGGGATGGTAACGCAACGCAATGTGCCGATGCCAACGCGCGACAGCGCTGTGTTGGTTCGGGAACTGGCCGGTAAAATAGAGACGGAATCTGCTGTAACAGGTTTATTTTTAGATTATAGAACCGTTTACGTGGCTGAATTTGTATGGGCTGTCTAAGCTCCCCAACCAAATCAAATCAAAATTGCAAATTCTCTCCTCCGCTTTAAAACTTTAAAAATAGTTATCTTCTACTACACATTTTACTTCTTTCGTATTAGATTTGTAGCATAATTTTTAAAATAATTCATGATTTCTATCGGTAATAGAATTTAACGACTGATAGAATGAATATATGACTAATTAAATTCTATGAGTGATAGAACTCAATTTGGATTTCCTATTATAAATAAATTAGTTTTGATTTTATATTATAGATAGAAATATTTTATCATTTTTTATTATACATGCAAAATCCTTCATGTTATATATTTGGAGGTTGTCGGGCTGGAATTGGTTATTATGTTGTATTTGATATTATAGAGCTCTACTTATTCTCAAAAAAAAAAAAAAAAAAAGCTCTATTTTTGTTGGTGTTCATTTGTAATTGTTAGCTAATTAAATAGTTAGTTATTTATTTGTAATGATGTGATTTATTGTTTAATTGATTATACAATCATCATTAACACATGAATAGTTAACTTCTGCATACTTAATTCGCTAATGATTATTATTGATACAAACTATTGTTTAGATTTGATCAAATCATAGAAACTAAAATTTAATTTCTTAAGTCATATGAACTAAATTTTAACTCTATCTAAATAATAAAAACAAAATTCTAACTTTTAAAACTATTGAAACGAAATTCTAACATTCTTGAATGGTTTAAAAATTAGGTTAGAAATGATTTTTTTTTCACACACCACTTTCATTATAAACATTCACCATTACAACTTAAAATTTCAAAATAACTACAAACTGGTACATTTCCATAAGTTGGAGTGTGACTACACTCGAATATAGAACCAACTACATAGACCATCCAGCTTAGAAAATAAGCCTTTTAAATAAATGCTTTAAACTCTTGAAAGCATCGAGACTCCACCTAAAAAGACAAACCAACTATCAAATTATTTAACAGGCAATTTTTTTTAATAGACTTTGGGAGTAATCAGACGTCCATCTCTATGACTGAAGCATAGAAGCCCACCAAAGAACTCGTAAAAAAGAGATAATTCCTTCCCCTCTCTCGAACCAGCTCCCTTCCTAAACTGAGACCAACTTTGTCAACTAATTCCAAACTTAAGCTCAGCAATAACCAACGAACCTAAAACCCAACAAATGAATTAAAAATACACTTTGAGTCATACATAGTCACTAGAATTCGGGTCCTTATAGCATCTTCCCTGCCTTAACCCTTCTTTTCCAAATCCATTTAGTTAAGCAAAAGGGGACAAAATATCATACAAAAAGCAAAGCTAAAAGAAATTATAAAACTAGAAAGACACATGATATATCATAATGGAAACAACCAATTATATTCACTTACTCATAAAAAGTTCAATATTCCCATATAATGGACGTGTAGAAAACAATAAAATGGAAGATAAGATGTTGGAGTAAAAATGGGATCTCATTCATTTATGTCAAAGTGGTCACCTTTGAGAATGAGCAACCACTGGTGTACATTTTTCAAAATGTATCTCATCTTCATTGTAATGTTAGTTAGTTAGTAGCAAACTGAGTATACAACTCATTTCTCAGACTAAGATGTCCTAAAACAAACATATCAAATGTTCCTCCGTCGAACGGTTTCGAAAAATTATAATGCAACAATCATACAAGTGCATTTAAATGCTGTCTATGCCGCTTTCCGTAATCAATTCAACGTAACATCTCTTGCTAGTAGTATATACAAATACTGTAAAAAAAGAAGTTGCTTTTGAAAATGATAATATGGTTACAAAATAATATATTGACTAAGAAAGAGATGAGGCCTTCATTGGTTGGTACCACCCTCTTCCAAAAGCCACTCCCAAATTTGAAGGCATTGCATTCTAAATGGTGAAATGGGCAGGGACTTATCATGGAGCTTCTTCCCTTGAAAGAAAGAAATGCAACAAATTACAACCAAATAGTTTCTATATTTTAACCATTAACTACCAATCCACCTTCGTTTTCGAGCAGGTCGTTCTGGTTTAATCTCCGAATCTGCAGGAGCCTCGATTCTGGAAGTAGGTAGTGCTTCACTCTCCATCTTTTTTATCATCAAAGTCTCTTTCTCACTTGGCATTGGAAGCTTGAACCGCTCACTTCTCTTCTTCAACTTTTCGACCGTGTCCATATGTCTATCCTCCAATACTTTCGTATCAGAAGCACCGTCTTTCAATTCCAGATCGCTGCCTTCTTTCTTTTCCCCCGAATGGTGGTTGTCGATGGCCTCGGCTGCCTTCAAGGAGTCATCTGGATGTTTGCTGGCATCTGAAGATCCACCATTGTTGTTCTCATTTTCTTTTGACGGTAATGAGGATGATGACTTGCTGTTGATATTGAAATCTCTCTCTTTGTGACTTTTCCAGCGTTGTAATTTAGAGCGCCCTCGACTAGAATCTTGCTGCTCGTCGTCTGAGGAAGCATCATCAGTATGTTTTCTGGACCCATGATGGTGAGCCAAATGATCCGGCTCTCCATGTTCATCAGAGCCTTTCAGGACCTAGAGCGAAGCAAAAAAAATTAAAAGAAAATGGTATAAGAAAAGGTCCACAAGGAAAACAGACAATGGTTACAAGGAAAACAGACAATGGTTACAAGGAAATATCTCCACTTAAATTAATTCTCAAGGAATGCAAGAAACCAGTAATAAAATTCAACCACAATGTTAAATCAATTGATGAGCTGAGCATCGAAAATCTAATCGTTCATAATTAAAGAAACAATTAGGGAAGAACTGCAAAAAAAGATTTTATGATGATAAACATCAACTTACTCGACGCAAACTTAACCGCACGACAAAGTAGTTAGTAAGCAGAATAATCGATTTAAAAAAAATCTTATTAGCAAAAGAGAGACAGAGAGAGCCAAAATTCTGTTTTTTAATAATTTAGTTACGAAATGTCGAGACCATGGACATTCAGGCATCCCACTGTCAATTTCAAACTTCAAAATTAAAAAATTTTGAAGTATGAGGCTATTTCAACTTCTATAAAACAAAAGAATGAACGATATCCAAAAAAAAAATCATCTATAAAACAAACCAATAAAATGAAATATACCATCTGACTCCTAAAATTGGTTTGGTTCTCCTGGCTTTTCTTGGAAGGACCTAAAGCATTGTGGTCGCCGCCATCTACTTCTCTGTTCTTCATCTTGCTCTCTTTGTGTCTCTTTTCATGTATTCTCTGGTTATCAAAAGCATTAACAACATGTCTTTCACTAGTAGACTTTTCCAGCCTAGATCTTCTACCCTCAGTACTAGGTGGATTTCGCCTTGAATAAGGATCCTCACGTCCTCGGCGAGAACTTTCCTCCTCTATTCTATCCCTCCTCTTATTTTGTTCACTGTGACACACCACAACTTTTACTTGGTACTCTTTTTCAGGAACTTTATTTTCATCTTTCACCCTAGGATGGCTCCCCCATGCTTTCTCTTCGACTCCATGTCCACACCTGGCAGAGCTCCTTCCTTCATCTCTATCCCGCTTTGATAGATTTTCCTCGTGAGGTTGTTTCAATCTATGCCAATCTTCCTTATCTCTCTGTCTATCACCTCTTTCTCTCTGCAGCCACTCTTCTTTGTGCCCTGCAGAATGGTGATCACCAACATTATCTCTAACTCTCAATAGCTCATCTCTCTTTTGCGGTTCAAGGACTTCATCTCGATCCCTTTTCCGGTGGCTTTTACTCTCTCTCTTACCATGCAAGATATCCTCCTTGTCCACATGATCTCGCCTCAGATGCTCTTCATCTTTCCTCTTCTTGTTATAATAACTATCCACATTTTCATATCTCTTCAAACTGTCATCTCTTTCCCTATGTCTTGAGCTAGCACTAGCACCTTTATCATAATGACCCCTATAGCTTCCATTATCTAACTTTTTGGTCAGATGGCGGTCATCTTTATCATTTCTCTCAATTTCGCGAATTTTGCCCCTATGCCTAGATCCTGTTTCATCCTCATGCTCCCTCTTTCTTGTATCTTCAGTTCTTGCTTTTCTGTAATAAGGATCATCATCTCTTCTTTGCCAAGCAGCTTCAGCAATACTCCTGTCCTTTCGTCGATCAAAACCATCAGGTTTCAAATGATGCTGATGAGCTAAGTTAGGATCCCAGTCTCTGTAAGCATAAGCATCTTTCCTCCCCTTAACTTCCATTCGGTTCCGTTCATCGTGTTTGTCATCGTTAACTTTTCTTCGAAAGTTCTGCTCATTTTCATCGACGTACTTCTTAACGCTCCCCATGCTTGATGAACGTCTATTTTGAAATACTTCCTCGTCAACCCCGTCCTGCCATTTCTGATAATCCCTGCTGCTCCCTGATCTTGATTTTCTATTTTCACTACTTGCAGCCTTTGAGTCTTCGTCGTCATCTTCTTTGAGCATAAGTGGTTCAACTATAAGACCCAATTTCTCGCTATTCTCCATTACTTCGTCATCTCTATCACTTTTATTATCGTAGCTGGTTGAAAAGAAATTCACATTCTCCCGATCAATTTCAGTATTTCGGTCCGCCTCAATGAGCTCATCACGTTCAACATCCTTGTCCTCGGCACTAGACTCCTGGGCAGCCTCAACCATTGCAGGAGATGACACTAGTGGACTACGTTTATCATTCATACTGTCAACAGATCCATCCTTCCGACTGTCGGACGATTTCCTATCTGGTAAGTTTTGTCTTGGAGAATGAGGGGACTCATTATGTGTTCTCCCATGCGGCTGCCTGTACTCAATAAAGGAGATAGATGAGAAAATCCTTCAGATACATCAAAATACTGCACTAAGAAATACCTAAGAAAAAGGAAGGAATGAAGATTTCCAATGATTTTGAGAGAAAGAAGAAATAAGTCTTCAACAAAAGCAAGGAAAATTGGGATCAGTATTGCAATTGAAACTGAATTATTTATTATTCAATCAGTTATGCAAAATGGGTACTGCTACCTGAAAATACTCCAACAAGCTAGCAAATTCGTATAATACAAGCACTGATAAGATGAGACATGCATCAAGTGTGCTTAAAACAAAACTAGTATGTCATATACTAATACAATCAACCAACTGCTACCTAAATTGTCAAATACTAAAAAAATAAAGGCTTCGTTATGTAGTGTGACATTTATTCACTGTCAAGTCAAGCAATTAAATGAAATATGGTTCAGACTGAATTCTGCTATTCTAAACTATAAAATCAACTTCCTGCCAATAGCCATCATGGTGAATGATTGATGTTTATCAAACGATTCTTACCTCTCTTCAGTAGTACCGAAATTCTGAGAAGGGTAAGCAGCAGGGGTATGGCCTCTAGACGCAGGACGGTGCCCTGGTACATCGGAAGCGAAGGGCAAGCCCACATCTTCACTTATGTTATCAGAAGCAGAATTCATCGTTCCCTTTCTACTTCCAGCCTTATTCCACAGTTCACTATTATGAGTTTCTGAATAATTTTGAGGATGTTCAGTATCACTATCAATTTGTGCATTATCATCTTCAGCTTCATGGACTTCTTTGAAATCCTTTCCTGACAGATTGTCATTCTGTTGGTTTGGGGTGCCATTTCCTGTGGAGGAATTGTCATCCAAAGAATCCTGCAAGGCAATCTATATAACCATATGTCTGAAGTTAATTTTTATTAGGATTAATATTAATTTACACATGGAAAACGGTAGTCATTTTGCTTAATCACAGGATAGATGAAATACCTCAATTATAGCATCAGAATCACGAATTCTAGGAGGTCTAGTATCAATTGAGGGAAGACGATCACCATAACCACTTTCCACCTGTATTGCTCTGCCCATAGGCTGGGAAGGAAAATTTCCACAATTGAGCTTCAATGTTAGAACAATGCTACCAACCCACCCCATAAATTCCAAGAAAGTTTTAAATCGTAATGCAAGAGAAAAATACAATGGTCAATGGAGGTGTGGAAAGAACAGAAAAAGGAAATCAATAATCCGGATAATATAATAATCATAATAATAGATAATTAAAGAAGAAAAGGTTCACAGTTCACAAACATTTACATACACTTGAGAGATGTGTTTCTCCGAACAAAACTAAGCTATTTGCTACCTTTCCTACCGTCCAAAGAATTCCCCTTCTTTTCTAGTTCAGTGGGGTATAGGAGAGATACTTTTTCTGGAAAGATAGATGATAGGGGGATAAACCCCTCTTTCTGTTATTTACTCGCTTGTTCCATTATCTCTATGAAAAAATGTAATGTGGCAGATGTTCTGGCTAATTCGAGACATCATCCTTTGCTTTTATTGAGTTTTAGTTGTCCTTTGACTGATTGGGGGACATCATATTTGCTGTCACTTTCTCTTTTAGAGGATTTTTTTTTTCTGTTTCTGGGCACAAAGATGTTTGTTGCTCGACTCCTAACCCTTCTGAGTGGTTCGTGTGTCGATCCTTCTTTAGTTGTCAGGTAAATCTTTCATCTTCTTCTTAGAGGAATTTAGTCTTTATTTCTTGATGGAAAGTGAAAATTCCAAAGAATGTTAAAAAATTTATCTGACAGTTCTCCATGGCAAGAGCCAAGATTAATATCTTGGAAGGTTCTCTCCTTAATGGACCTACGTGTTACGTTTTGTGCAAGAAGGTAGCGGAGGATCTTAATCGCCTTCTTTGGCCGTGTGAAATAGCCTTGAAGGTGTGAAACAAGTTCTTTGAGAAGTTTGGTTTTGTGCTGGCAGATAGACGGTAGAAAGATGGTTGTGGAATTGCTTACTTTCCCTGATAATCGAATTTAGTGATGGCTGTACAACCTAAGCTGATCCTTAAACCTCTTCTTCTCTCATTCACCTTCCTCATTCTCACATTCTTCACACCTCTTTCAGTTGGGTGTAGTTTTCATCACCAGAAGTCTAGCGCTTTCTCCCTTTCATGTTGTAATTCAACATCTAACCAAGTGTTGTGATCCCTTAGCTAAAGTACGCCAATAATATTTAAAAAGGCCCCAACAATTATATGTATTAAACTATTAAGAATATTACAGAAGGCCCTCCGTCACTCACACACAAAGTGCACTCACTCATCATATGCTCATCGCCACCTCTGACAGCCAACAAACTCAAGGCCTACCCATCTGACCTATAACTCAAGCACACGATACTTCATCCCATTATATCTGAACAGATTGGGGGCTTCCCCCTACAGATCACAACTCACAAGTATGATAGAGCATAGTAAATACCATGGGTGGCCGCACATGAGCTGCTCCTTTTCCAACATCATTTTGTAAGCCATCGGACTTCCCAAGCGTATTTTCGCGGGGAATATCATGAATACCTGCAGCAGCTGCCAGCTCTGGAGGCAAATCAGGATCATAGCCCTGAGAAGGAAACAAAAAGAAAATTGTTAATGTTGTAGAGAAACATGAATTTACAGAGATTAAAATATGGCTTAAAGAACTCACTACTTCCATGAAAGAACCATCAACATACCTGTTCTGCCCGTCCACTCTCATATACACGGATTTTGCTTTGCATAGTACCCTCCAGGCGTAGTTGTTCCTGTATATAAAAATAAAATGGACCTTACTTTTATTTTATTTTTTATGGAAAGACAACTTCATTAAGAAGAATGAGATGATACAAAAAAGCCTTAAAAAGGCCAAAACAAAAGTGGGGGTATAAAAAATTAACAAATACCCCAACTTTCAGTGTCAAAATTAAAGGATAAATCACCACCAAGCACCAAAAGAACTGAAACACTCACTAACGGGAAAGGGGTGCTATAAGCCCACAAAACAGCATCTATATATCCAAGTTAGTACAATGGTAAACATTTACCAGCTGTTTGCAGTATTCCTTCCAGCTATCCTCATTCATACCAAAGTTGAAAAAGTCAGATATGTCAACTCCGCTAGATTTCCATGGTTTCTCCTCAAAACTATCAATGCCAACTTCAAAAATTGTCCTGAATGACAAAGTTAGAATCAAACTTACTACAATTAGCACAGTAGAAAATTGAAATATTAATAAGCAAATTGAAACAATATAAGTTAATTATGAAAATGAAAGGGCACTCATATATCAAAATATTCAGATCATTTAGGCATAACTTGGATTTTTTTTAGAAAAAAAACATATAAACTCCATTCGAGTGCAATTAAACAAAAAAGGAGGTGAGGTTTCAAGGCATGTCAGATGTAAATATAAGGTTAAGGTCAACCTGATACAGCAGAAAAGTCTGTGGAATTAACATTCACCCAGAAGAGAAATTCAATAAGTGTACTATCAACTGGACGGAAAAACAGTCTAAATTATATTTGTTCACTCTACACAATAAAAACATGTGAAGTTCATTTCACTTGCAAAGGCACATTAAGGGCACTTAAAAATTGAAATTTGAACAAAACCAGTAATTGAAAAATGCAATTGAAATTTTGAAAACAAACTAAAGCTTAGCACATCATGTTTCAACATAGAACAATTTCAGTAGGCCAAGGCAAGTATTACTTGTGTGAAGGCAGAGTGAACTCTAGGCCACCAAAGCCACGCCCCCCCATACTATTGCCCCATCCAGGCATTCCAAAGCCTGAATGAAAACCTTTCTGCAGTGAAGCTGGATCTTTTGCTCCTGCTGGTCGCCAATCACCTCTACCACGACCACCAACAGGACCCATGTTGACAAGTGGACGAGCTTGATTTGGAATTCCTCCAGGGCCAGAAGCAGGAGTGCTAGGAAAAGGTGCTGCACCAGGTCTCACATACTACATATCCATCAAGAACATGAGCTTTATTATTTTTTAAAAAAACACACACATACACAAGCAGCAAGCAGAAAATAATTCTTCCATTTCTCTTATTAATTTTGAGGATAGCACTCGTTGTTCAGGATCATTTATCTTGCTCCAAACATCTAGAAAATTCAATAAGGTGTCAAAAGTGAGATGAGAAAAGGCTCAAGTGATTTTCATTAGAAATGGGTTCCATTCATCACTTGTGGCGGAAGTAAGACAACGAGTACAAAAAACTATGATATCCTTCACTATTATCCGTGTCATGCGAAGTTCCCAACACTGCTGTCTACAGAAAATTGAATGCGTGATAGCAGGCGTATGAGGAAATTAGTTTTGCAGGAATGGGTAAACTGATTGAATAGACAGTATCATCAACTAGTTCTTTGATGGCTTATTGAAGTGCTTGAAGGATGTATAGGAAGTGTCTCGGAGATTGAAATCCTGAAATTGAAAAATGTCTTCCGCCATTCGAGTTGTAGTTCACATCAGAGTTGCTACAAGTAAAAATAAGCAGAATAATGATTTTCAGGAAAGAAGCAGAATGGTAATTTTCACCAGCTACTCCCCAAGTACTTTTTCTTTTATAGGAAACAATACTTTCATTGATGAATGAAAAGTACAAAAGGGGACCTATCAGAAAAACAATAATTTTCACCAGCAACTCCCCAAGTACTATACATAACTAATCCAAAATATACGTGGGAAGTGAAAAGGAATGTATCCCCAGCCTGAACAAACAAGAGATCGCAAAAACCGTTTCAAACTTGTTTGAATCAAGAACAAAATTACGAACATGTTTAGATAAACACTATCTTGAAGCTGGAGACAAAACCATATCGTCCACATTAATGACATTCTTAGACTTTCCTTTAGAAAACCTGCAGTTTCTCTTGAAATGAACCTGAAGCTCCCAAAAAGTAGCCACTGCAATATTTACCCAAATAATCTTACCTCTGACTTCAAAACTATGCCCACACACTAGCCGAATAAAAGAACTTGTGCTCTATTGGGGATCGAACCACTGATGACTGAAGGTTTTAAATAACACCATGCCTTCCTAGAGAACTCGCAGTTGATTATCGATCCTTATCTTCGTCGCGATGATTATTATATATCAAACACCAATTGGGGGACAGCATACCACCAGGTTCTCTTTTGGATGAAATCAAGAGTATCATGAATCAAGATTGCAAGGTTAATCGATTATTATTTATTACTTTCAACTGATATCATGTACATCTTATGAATTCAACAATTTACACTGTCAAACCAAAATTTCTTGAAGCAATAAAAGAGGCAAATCAATAGTAATGACCACATGAGAATTATTCATGTCATATAATAACGAACAAAAAATTACATTCTGATTACCATTGACAAGAGGGGAATTTACAAAACCCCATATACACTCATCACACTTTCAAAAAACAGATAATACACTGACCTTATATTGAGAATGAAAAGGACGATAACCATAATTGCTATATCCGAGTTTTGGTGCGACAAACATTCCACCACTAATCTTTGCAGCCTCGCCCAACTCCTTTCTCTCGCCATCAGCTACCGGCACTGCATCTTCACCCCATTCTTGGTCTTCCATAACCTGATTCTGATCACTATCCCCCAAAATAACAAGCGGGCGATCGTCTTCGTCGTCCTCGTCCTCGTCACCTCCCATTCCACCTCTCTCCATCGCCATAGGCCCACTATCATTCAACACAATTTGCAAATCATCCTCACTGTCACTATCCCAGTGATCTTGAGCAGCATCATTCGTTCTAAAACCTTCCACGTTCAAGCCAGGAATATTCTGGTCGTCCTCAACCCCATCATTTCCCTCTTCGATATCAAATTTCTCCATCAAATCAACACCATTCTCCAAATCACCAACAATTCCAGATTCAACCCGGAAACCCCGATCCTCGAAAGCCCTGTTCGGCAATTCGACATCCACGGAAGCAAAATCCTTACCCTCTCCGTCGTTTCTGGCGGCCAAATTGAGAACGAACCCAGAAGAGCCAGCGGGCAGGTGGTCCCGAGGCGGGTGGAGAAGTGGGGTTTCATTGGCGAGGTGAACCGGAGCGGCCGAGTTGGAGTGAGAAGGTTCCGATGACGGTGGAGTTTCGTCGTTGTCGCGGCGAATGAGATCGATCGGACGGTGGAGGGGCGGCGGAGCGGATGAGGAGGAAGAAGAGAAGGGTCTGAGAACGTCGGTGTAGAGATCTCCGAACTCGTCGCCGTCATCCATGGCGAGAATTCAACAGTGTTGCAATGTAGGCTTGAAGAGTTCTTTCTTCCCCTGCACTTTGTTTTGGTCTCTTCTATTTCTCTCTTTCCATTAGGTTTTTTATTTTCCCCTAACAAACCTCAGGAAAGTGAAACCCTTTTTAAATTATTCCTTTTCTTTTGAAAAAATTTATTTTTTAAGTTGTTTGGTGATGAGTTAGCGGTTAAAAAATTCAAAGTTTTATAATAGTTGATTTTGATGTAAATTTTGAATGGTTAAATATGAGTAGTTATAAATGAATGATTAAAAATTATGAGTTATTTTAAGTAGTTAGAAATGAAAAGTTATTTTGAGTAGATATAATAGTTTGTTTGGTTGTAGGTTTTGGAGAAATAGTTAATTAATGTTGAATCTAAATTCTCCTTAAATCTAACAAACAAACCCTCATTTAGTTGTTAGGTTGCAAGTTAATTTCAATCAGATTCTTTATTTTAAAATTGAACATTTTTATCCTGGCATGTAAATAACGTTCATTTTTAGTCATTAAGATAACAAATTGTTAGTTACATACATTAATGTTTTCTAAAATGAAGATTAGATTACTACTCAATTTCAATATAAGTTATTATTTTATTTTTCTCATGAATTTATTTATATAAAAAAATAAATATAAAAGTAAACTTAAAAAAATACACCATGACTAAAAGTAATCATTATTGAAAGATAAGATAAAAGTGTTCAATTTTGGAACATAAGTACCAAATTGAAACTAAATATCAAATCTAGAGACTAAAAAATCGTTTTTTTCCTTCTATTTTATATTTTCTAAAATTTCAATAGTTTTGTTTTTTTTTTTTTTTTCTAGAAAAGTACTTTACTAATCAAATCTACAGTCACTTTCAATTATTTTCTTATCATACTATTTTTACATATTTTCTTATAATATTAGTATTGATGAGTATTTATAATATAGTATTTTGATATTAATAAGTATTTATAATACAATATTTAAATATAATTATCTATAAAAATACTTCATCCAATATAATTTATCTTTTTTTTTACCCTTTTTTAGTTTTATTTCACTATATATTAAAGTAAAGTTAATGAGTTATATCAGTTGTTAGCAAAAACAACTATCGATTATATTTAGCATAAATTATTTACCACCAACCAATTGAATGTATTAGTGGCACGTTGGTTAGACGAGCATGGAGTAGTGGCGCGTTGGTTAGACGAGCAGTCTCAAACCTTTTTTTTTTTTTTTTTTTTGGTTATTTTCTAAAAAACTAACCTGTTATCACATTTTTTGTCTCAAACTTTTTAAAACTAATTAAAGTTGTAAATTTTAGTGTCAATCATAATTATTTAACATTTTAGACTTTGAAGTTTATAAACAATGGACTTTCCAGTAATAATAATAATAAATGAAATAAAATTTATGGATGTAAAACATTTTATTAAAAAAAATTAAATATACAAATATAACAAAAATTAGGAAGGGCATTCACATTCATTTTTTACATTCAAACCCACGAATTGAAAACAACAATATAAATATTTAAATATCTAATTAATTTATTTTAATCTACTTATGTTAAAAAAATATTAACAAAATCTTAATGATAATCTCAAAAAACAAAAATAAAAAATAATAATCTTAGTGATCGTTTTCATGGTAAGAATTAAATTGTTATAAATTTTTGGAATATATAAATAATTTTTTTTACTTAATTAAGTTGAACAAAAACTTACATTTTTTTTTTTTTTTAACAAACAAAACTTACATCTTATACATACTTATCAAGAGAATAATAACATACCACACAAGTAATGTAACAATAGTCAAATCATTATTTTTTATATATTTTCTAATATATTGTTTATCGACCTATGTGACACATTATCGTTCTTACAAAAATTTGGAAGTCAATTTTACTCATTCAAGTTTGAATATAATTCTTTCTAAAAGTTTTGAATACAATAAGAACCAGAAATTTATAGAACAAATGGTTACTTTCACAAGTTCGTGGGCGAAAAGTGATTTTGATACAACTTTGAAGGACACAATGGACAAATTTACAAATTCTATATGCTTAAAGCCACGTTTTAATTTACTTTAAAAAACCATTTTTAAGATTAGAAAGAATAAAACTTTTTCAATTGTGAAAGATAAATGTGAACAACATCATATGTTTTAAGAGGATAAATACTAAATCAAAACTTACAACAACTATCTCATGAGAGGGATACCAACTCCTGGAACAAGAATCTCCAACAAACACATTGATCTCCAACTTGGACCAAGAACAAAAGACAAAAGACAAAAAGCTATATAGATCGAATCTTGTACGTACAAGTAAGGTCGTAGTGTAAAAAAAAGGAGAGAATTCTAACCTTTAAGGTCTAGATACTCTCTTATTAAAGTGTCGTGCTTTGAACCATCTCTAATACTCCATCCGAGAGTTGTCAATATTTATCAAATATGTTCCTAACAAAATGCTATTGGATCAAATGACAAAGACATTGTTGAAAAAAATATAGCTTTTCCCGGATGAAATGAAAGTTGAATTCATGTAACAAAAGAAAAGTTTCCGATTCCTTAGCCAAAAAAATGTGGTCATGAAATAGGGATTAAGTGGAATAGAATTGACTGAGTGGTAGAGTCGTGAAAACACCAGTTTCTTCGAACCTCAGTTATATTTAATCTCAATCCTTGTCGCTACCGCATCAATCATGTCAACTTTTTTTCACAACTCCACGTGTAGAGTTTTGTTGTTACACTTCATGTCTTATACATTACCCTTTTTATAGAATGCTTATCGATGTAAACCTAGACAAATGTGAAGACCATATACGAAGCTCAAACCCAAAATAGATGTTGAAGTTATAAAACCTAAAGTTTAATTCTAATGAATGGTTCCCATGCACTTTCTTTTTTTTTTCTATCAGTATGAAAATTAGGCTCCAAAAGGTAAGGCCATACCGTATCGCCTAGTTTGCTAGAAGTTGACATTGGCTTATCCGATCGAATCAGTTCACAGCTCCAGCAGAAATTTATAGAACAACAGAGACAACATCAAGTTGTGTTATGAATCTGATTTGTCATGATGAAGGTACGACGCATGACAAGGAAGAGCTTTTAGAAACAACAATCTGAACAAGTTTATGCTTAGCCAGGATGAAACTATGCCAGAAGCATCAGAAAGAGAAGAGGTGCTCCTAACTATAATCACTACCAATCAAATCTTTTATGAAACATATTTCACAAACAAGAAAAAAAAGGTCACTCCAAAATGATCTTGATCCGAAGTTCAAGAATGAAAAAATTAGGCACTCTATCTCTTAACAATTGGTTAGAGATGGAACTCATATTAACTAAAATAATATTAGAACTCATTAAATTCAAATGGATATTCCGTCTAAAAAGAGATTTGATTCAAAAATGGTGAACTTAGAAGGCACCGTCTTAAGGGTACATGTTAAGGATCTCACATAGGAAATGCAAGGAATCCTTACCTATCTTTTGACTACTCCCCTCCTTACTAAATGATTTTTAGATGAAACCACATGCTATCTAGTACCCAAGACTTCAAGAATATATATTGATCTAAACATGTAAAACAGTTCAGCAGAGTAGCAGCAGTTGATGACTGTAAACTTATATCTTACACTAACTATAAATTTAGAGCCGATGAGACATAAATCAACAAGTCAAGAAACGACACTAATAAATAAAGTTTTGAATACACATACAAACAACATAAGGAGAATCACCATAAACCAATCTAGGCAGTGCTTAATACCAATCAGTTTCGACCAAGTGGAAGAGATCTACAAGAATACGTTTCCTTAAAATCTGACTTCTTAGATGAGGTGAATAATGAAGCATAGACTTCTTTGGTAGCATTGGCAGGGACCATATCTCCTGCTTTAAATTTCTTTGCAGCACCATTACCTGCTGCAACCTTTACCTGAACTCCATTCTCTGGCCGCTTATGCTTCTCAATCTTTGCAGAAACCTTCTCCAAAGCCTTATCTTCAATACCATGCTTTTTACCGGACAACCGAGACGATGGCAAATCTCCATCCATACCCACTTCCCCATTTCTCACTTTCTTCACCTTCTTCACTTTCAATTCCGATTTCGATTTCTCCATCCTCTCCCTCATTTCTGCTACCTCCTCCTCGCTCCCATTGATCACAAACTTGTCACTATCGGTAAACTCAGCATGACAAACAAGGCAGGAAGAAGATTTAACCTCCTTCAAGGCCTTTGCACTCATCACATGTCCACAAGTTCTCAGAGCAAAAAACTTATACTTACCATTGAACTCAAGCCCAGTGATCGGGCATTGGAACCGCGGCTCCAAAGTCCCATTGCCACTCGATTCTGATCCGGGTACCATGGAAAGATTAACCTTGATCATATCCTTCAAACCCTTGATATGTCCAAACCCTTTTGGCAGCTTCTTCTCCAGCAAAGCATGAACCAACGACTCCTTGTTGAAGATATTCCCAAGCCAGTCAATAACACAAGGCTCCCTCAAAGGCTCATTAGAAAGAGCACAATTCAACCACTTGGACAGCCTCTGCTCATTAGGGTCGACCTTGTCGGGTTTCTTCTCTGCGTACATATTAAGGTAGCAGTCCCGAGACTCGGCCCCGGTCGCACCGCCATCGCCACCGCCCCCAAGAACCCTGGTTCTTAAAATCAAATTGGACAGAGGGGGAATTAGAGAACTGGGAAATGTTGTGGAATCAATGAGAGGTTTCCCATTTAGTGTGAAGTATAAAGAAGACGCAACCAGTGGAGCAAGCGTTTTGGGGAGAAGAGAGAACTTGAGTTCCTCGAGGGTTTGAGCCGAAGCTTGTGCTACGTTTACGATTTTGGATTGGATTTGGAGATCGGGAAAATGGACGAAGATCTGAAGAGGGTGTTGATTCTTCGGATGCATCGATTAGGGTTTTGAGAATCGAAGACGATGGAGAAATTCAGTGGCTAGGGTTTCGCAATTGCGATTAGAACGACGATGATTCTCGATGAAATTCTGTAGCTAGGGTTTCGCTGACGATCAGGACGCCGACGGTTATACGCCTCCAAAGATGAACGAGAAGTCTTTTTGAAATCCAAAATCGTTTAAATTATGTGTTTGTATTAATTATGACTCTAAAATATGTTTTTAATTAATAAAAAACAAATTCCATGATTTTTTTAAAGCTAATTTAGTCTCGTTGGAAAAAAAAAAAAATTAGAGTTTACTGTTTCACAAAACTGTAAGTTTTATAAAACCATAGGAACTAATCTTATAGTTTACCCTTTTTTTTATACAACTTTCATGATATTAAAATTTCATTTAAAATTGTCAAAAGAAATAGTACTTTACTAATATACGTTATTCTAATTAGTTGGTATGCACTAAGTTTCAATTATTGTTGAATAAAAAAATCATTTAAAATATAAAATCATCTTACGGAAGATCTTAAAAATTAAATTGTTGAATTCAACTTTATCTATCTAAAAATTAATTTTCATATTATGTTTATGCTTAAAATATTGTTTCTTAATATTACTTCATTTATTTATTATTATTATTACTTTTCTTTTCTTTTTTTTTGAGTTTAGTTTCACATTCAGTAACACCGCTCATCGTGGATTGATTATGTTTGGTTCAATTTACCTCTCTGTAAAGAGAAATATTTGTATCATATCTGAGCATTATATTATAATGTCCACCTATGTGGCTCAATGTGGGTCACAATCTATTTGATTTTAAATTCAAAAGATAAAAAAATAAAATAAACAAAAATAGATTGTGATCCATATTGAACCACATAGGTGCACATTATTTTATACATCATGTCCGAACATTATGTAAATATTTCTCCTCTGTAAAATGCTCTGATGGTTGTTTAACATGTCTCTAATTTGGACTTGGTTTGTCTTGTTTATTTTACTTTTGGGCTGGGCTTTTTCAACTTTAAATTCAAAGCCCACTTTTGGCCCAAATTCTGTTTATAATTGTCCATGAAACAAATCTACCATTTCTCAATCAGATGCCACTTAATGGGCTAGAATTTTGAAGAGGAATCCAGAAAGTCTGCGACCCATTGAACCAACATACCAAACACTGCTAGATAATAAAACTAAAACTAGTTAAATTATATTTATTTTAAGATAATATTTCATCAATAAATAAAAAAATATCAATGATGAGTATTATATTAAAAAAAACTATTAAATATCTATTTTTTTATATATAAAAAAAACTACAAGTCTTCTGTTCCCTTCTACCAAACATAAATTTATTATCACTTATTTTTCATTTCTTTTCCACCAAAAATTAACTTACTTTCTCGTCCATTTCCATACTTTATTAATTGTGTTGACATCTTTAACGGCTGGTTTAATAGATTTTTTTAATAGATATTTGATTTTGCAAGATTTTCTTTTTATTGGAAAAATATATGTTCATTAAATAATTCTACTATAAATGACAAAAGTGATTAAATAATTTACAAGTGAAGGTTAATAATCAACCTTAATTACTACTAGTGAAACCGTAGAAAGGATTTCAATCCACTCATACAAAGTTTTCAACACATAATATATATATATATAACAATCATATGGAATAATATTTCTGATTTGATTGTTTAGTAGTAATCTAATTCAACATTACGATCACGGGCTAAATTATGATAATCTTGAGACCACAAATTGAGGGTAACTATGAAATCAACACGCCACTAACTCTTTCGGTTTATGAGCTCCATCTATAATATTAGAGAATTTGAGCCTATTAGGTTTTATTTTTACGTTAGTATATTGTAGCCTATATATAGAATATGTTAAAGTTCACTCCATACTTTTTTATGACTTCCCTCTCCATCTTCTTGTTGCTCAAATATTATCATATAATAACCTTGTATATAAGAATTAACTTTATATTACTATATTTCCCATCTTATCTTCATGGATGTGAGCATCAATGTATTACAACTAGAATAAGTTCAAAGTTAAAATAAGCTAGTTGGAATACTTTACTTTCCTCTCATCTACCTCTTATGTTTTGCAACTAATTCTATTTTAGTCATACTTATGGAATATAAAAAAATAAAATAAAAAAAATTCATTGTCCCTTTGTGCTAAACAAAATTTTTTTTTTTTTTTTTAACACATTGTATCGTTTACTTATTTTAATTTAAAAAATACTTTAAATTAACAATAAAAAATAAATTTAAGATTTATAAAAAATACAAAAATTAAATTTAGACCTTTTGAAGTATAAAGATTAAAATAGTCTATAACAAAAATGATATTTTAACAAAAAAAAAAATTACACAATATTTGTGTATATATATAATATTATATTTCATCGTTAAGACATTTGATAATTTTAAAGTATATAGCATTTTAATATAGAATTGAGAGTGAGAAATTAGTATCCCAACCTTCTATTCGATTATATAATACCTTATATAGTTTAATTTAAGTTGGAGTTTAATTAAATCAATTTGAACATAGATAAAAATCAACGTATATCTAAAGATATGGTGTTTTAAATATGTAAACAACAAAAGCACACTTAAATAAATTGGGAAAATGGATGGGCTTCAAGGAGGTGCAAAGAGAATACCAACACCAATAAAACGATAACAAGTGGAATATGATTTTTTGTGCAAGACAATAACTCATACTAGAAATAGAGAGGTTCATTTTCTCCGGAGGTTGCGGTCAATCTCCATTTAAATGGGAATGGAAGAGTAAGCAACGGAAAAAAAACTCCTACGAGCTAAATCGGGACGAGACTGAAAATGATTCACAATTCTCATTTTATTGATCCCATCCTGTTTAACTTTTTTTTTTGTGAGAATTCTCTTTTCCCAAAAAAGAATCTCATTCTCACGAAATAAATGTTGAATTTTGCAAGAATGTGATTGCTTTTAGGTATCGGAGACAAAGATGAAAAAGTCATTTCTTACCTTATCCTCGTGGACATCTCTACCCAACAAATCTCTTAATTATAATTTTTTTTTTTTTAAAAAAGATAATTTAAAATCCTCAAATCTCCTATTCTTATTCTTGTCTTCTTTTACTTGATTTTGAGACTTTTTTTATCCCATTTTTTAAGGAATATTGTGTATGTAACCCATCTTATTTACATACCAACAGGTTACTTCAAATCATGTCCCTTGTAGAAATCAAAATTTGTGCATCTCAGAACTTATGCCAAGGGACATTAATTCTCAACAATCTTTATGCTCCCAGCATTCAATTTTAAACATAAATGATGACATCCATTCACAAGAAGAGACCTAGTACCTTTAATGACATGATATACCACTTACTAACTAAAAAGTTGAGAATTCAACCAAATAGGTTGATGACACAATTAGTTATCTTGTTTGGTGTTAATTCATTTCATTTTCATGATCACAAGTTTAAATCTGGAAATCGGTATTTGGCTCTCATATGATAACTGCCTTCTATAGAGAGTTTGTATTGGTTCCCTCCCTCAAATTTGTACTAAAAAAAAAAAGTTGAGACTTCAAATTTGCACTCCTAATACAATTTACAAAGTATATGAGTGTTGTGATCACATATGTTATTATAACAATAATCATAATAATAAATATTTATAATACAGTATTAATACGTATTAATGATTATAGACGTAAATACTTTAGAATTTACTTACATTTGCAAATTTTGTAAAAATAGCTCATCTGATATAATTTTCTTATTTTGAAAAGTTTCTTAAGATACAAATTTAAAATATAGATCCAACATTGTAATTAAACTAAATATTAATATTAATGTATAAGTTTTAATGTACATTTCTTCTCTAATTCTATGAACGAGAAACATTGATCTATTCGATGGATTAAAAGCTCTCAATCTTAGTTTACATTTTTAGAACAAACATTTGGGAAACAAACAGAAAATATAATATAAATAAACATTATAAAAATTTTTAAAATAAAAAAGTAGCAAAAAACCAATTATTATGACATCAAGACAAAATCAGCGAATGTCAATGGATCTTGTTTATTATTATTATTATTATTATTTTTTTTTTTTTTTGACAGGAATGGATCTTGTATATTGATCTGTTATATTTGTATACTTTTATTTTAGGTACATAATAAGATATGGAAGATTTTGAATTATATTATATGCATTTCGTATATACATGTTATCTATTAATTATTAAAATAAAGGATATACATTTGCAAAATTATTCCCCTTGCGAATGCAAGATTTTTAATGAGCATTATTAATTGATAATATATATAGTTTATTGAATTTTTTTTTTTTAAATCATATAGTTTATTGAATTTTACCTTATAATTAGGATAAACAAAATCATTTTTCAACCGTTCAAAAAATCTTAATGAAAATGATAGGCAAAAAGGATGATTACAAGTTACAACCCACCTCCTTCAATTATTACTATTTTCTTAGTTCACCTCCTTCAATTATTGCTTATAAAGAAAACAAATAAAAACAAACATTTATATTTA
Organism: Sechiopsis laciniata; assembly: GCA_037833695.1. NCBI lineage: Eukaryota > Viridiplantae > Streptophyta > Magnoliopsida > Cucurbitales > Cucurbitaceae > Sechiopsis > Sechiopsis laciniata. The sequence goes on along the minus strand of JBBMKA010000009.1, from coordinate 7,797,146 downwards.
GTTAAAAAAAAAAAAAAGTATACGCATTTGAATTTAATTACAAAACTTTGTTAGTTATGGTCCTTGTTATTAATGGATAATTCGTTTTATTTAAAAAAAAAAAAAAATTAATTGTCTAAATAAAGAAATAGTTTTTTTTTAGAATAATAAAGAAATAGTTTATAAATTACCTAAATTGAGCAGAGCATTATGTATGATTTAAAATTTAGGAAGTTAAATAAGACATTTTTTGTGCCAATAGTAAATTTTTTTTTTTTTGAGATTACAACAACGGAGAGTGGGGATTCGAACCCATGATCGAGGTCATGAGTGTACACTAATATCGCTAAGCAATTATTCTTGTGACAATAATAATAGAATTCTAGAGACATGGTTTATAATTTAGAAACTATGTTATAGTTTTGAATCTCACTTCTTTAATTGTTGTTGAAAATCAGACGAAGAAGAAAAGAAAAAAAGAAAAAAAAAAAAACATTTTGGGGCCAAGATATTGTTGGTATATATATATTTAGTTAGTTTTTTATTTTGTTACTCGAAAGTAGTGGATATATACCAAAAAAGTTGGTAGCTTATTAGTTTGTATTGGGAATACAAATAAAGTGGTGTAGTAATCCACATTGGTTAAATAAGGGATAGATCCATTGGTTTATAAGAAATCAAATATCTCCATTGATATGAAGTCTTTTGAGTGAGACAAAAAATAAAGTCGAGGGCTTACACCCAAAGTGGACAATATTATACCAATATAGAGATCTGGTTGAGTTTGTAGCCTCTTAACAGTTTGGTTGATTAGTGGTAACTCAACTCAACTTCAACAGTGATTTATGTCTAGAATTTGTGGTTTCACTCTCCGATTCAAACAAAAAAAAAAAAAAAGTAGTGAATATTAGTAGTTAGAATTAAACCATCCTATATTATTTTTTATTTTTTTTATATTCGTGACTGTATGAGCCAGCTTGTGAACACATCGATTAATGAAATTAATTTCTAGGTATGTGGCCACCATGGATTGAATCCATCACCTGAAGCACTTTAAGACCTCCTTTGACCACTTAAACTACTCTATAATGGTTACCCTATGTTATAATAGTCTATACGATGAACCCTGAAGACATTCTTTAATGGCCGCAATTTTTTTTTTCTTTTATAATGTCTTTTTGTTTATAAGAATTTTTTTTTTTTGTGGTTCTTAAAGTGGGTCCATACATGAGCTACACCCAAATCTTCCTCAACCCTAAAATTGTATATTAGAAGACATTTGATTCGGATCCATTATATACGATTATCATTCACTTCTACCTTTTAATTTAGATTATTCCTCATTCTCTAGAAAAATTGGAAGAAACAAAAAATATTATTGTCGATCGTTATCTTAAACTACACAATATTGAATATTATTACGAAGAAAGCGTGTTGGATTTTCTTTTTGAAATTTAAAATTCTAAGATACCATTCCAATTACATTGAAACATTACATCCAACATTCAAAAAAAAAAAAGAAAAAAAAAATTATATCCAATGTAGGCGCAAAAAGTGATATTGTCTCTTTCGAATTTATTTTTTTTAGTTCAAACAAAGAATTTAAATTTAAGAACAGTTGATTTTCCCAACTAAACCTTCAAATTTTTAGCAAAAATTATCGCCAAAAGAATAGAGTCCTCATCATCGTGGTGACTTTTTTTTTTTTTTTTTTTTTTTTTTGAGAATTCATCGTCGTGG
>JBBMKA010000009.1:7762912-7795327 GCA_037833695.1 Sechiopsis laciniata | reverse complement strand
GTCATTAATCATTTGGGATTTGCCTTAAAAGCAACCCTCCCCCCCCCCCCCCCCCCCCATTTAGTTTAAAATCCTATCCAACAATCATGGTACAATATATGCATTTACCAACTCATTTAGTTTAACACAAAAACTCCCTTTAATTTATTGAAGATTATTACAAAATCTCAAGACTAAAACACTCATATCTCCAGAATCCCCTCATTCCCCACTATCGAACAACAAATTGACTGTATTTAAAAAACCCTAAAAACTAAACATAACTATAAACCTACCATATAATGACCTTCAGTTCGTCTTTTGTCGTGTTTTCGATTTCAATCGTCAATTGCAAGAACATTGAAATGTCATCGAGATGGTGAAACTAGAGGATTTTTTCTGGAGCAATCAAGAATAAGACAAAATGAGGAAAAAATCATAAGAAAATAAATGAAAGGACGGTTTCTTTTTTCGTAAAATATTGTCTTTAATTTTCGTAATAAATGTAAGCTAATTTAGGGAGTTGTGGGTATGAAATGTGGTACAGTTAATGCCCTCTAAATTCGTGCGTGATTGATTGGAATGTGAAACAGTTTCCCTTTTCTGATTTTTCCTTCCGAAATTAAAAACCAACTATTTGAGGGTATTCTTGTAATTGATTATTTACAAAATTTATAATGCAATAAAACAAAATCTACATTTGCTAATATTTTTCCAGGCACCTATATTTGTAAGTACTTTTCATATATGGTCTATTTATGAAAAAAAGCTCTTTAAAATTTCACATTTTTTACTTATAATATTTTAACAATACTTAATGATTAATCATTATTTGTTTTTTGGGATTATTTTTATATTCATTTTAAAAAAAAATTAAATTCAAGACAAAAATAAAACAATTCCTTTATCATTATATTGATTAATATTATTTTATATAATTAAAGATTTTGTTATTTGAAAGATTAAAAGTGAATATTATAAAAAAATTTAAAATAAAGGTTGAAATGAGAGGTAATAAAAATGTATTTTTTAAAAAAACATTAAAGTAAAGTTGAACCATTTCCATGGTAGTTATCCTTCTGTTTTTGTATTTATTCGATCATAGTTTAATGTTATTTGGATTTATTTATAACAAAATCAATCATAATATAGACCCCAAAATTAATTGTGTAATCTTCTTTTCATACTTAAAATGGCATATAATAAATTAATATTGTTACACCTTTTGTCTTCTTACCAAAGAAAATACAACTTCGTGATACTTAGCGTGTATTCGAAGCTAAAAATCCACATATACTAAAAAAAGTTGTTCTTTATGTTTTGATGGGATAAAAACATTTTTCTAAGAATCTATTAACTTTACATTTACAGATAATTTCATAGAGATTTTTATTTTATTAGTTTAATTATAAATATAATCCATTAACACATGTCTATTTTATATTTTTTTTAACAAATCCTTGAAATTCACTTATATAATAAATATTCAAATATTTAATATTGTTAAAAATTCGTTAACCTACTAAAAGTTTAGAATCTTAAAAGAAAAATACATGCAATTAAATTTCAATTAAATTTTATATTTAATATTAATTTTTTAAAAAAATTTATGGAAAATATATAGTAATTATTAGATAAAAAATTGGAAGTGTTCATCAAACATTTAAAGATTAAAGGCATATGGATATAAAACTAAAAGTTATCAACCTTTTTAAGCATAAATCATGAACTTAATGAAAATTCAACTATATTATGTCCATTTAATAATGTGAAAGGGGATAAAATATAATAGAAAAAGTAAAGCTAAAAATGCACTCAATATATAATAATGGCATTAGCCAAATATATTCATTTCCTCAAAATGTATAAAAAGTTGAACATTGCATATAATTCACGTGTAAAGAAAAATAACAATAAAGTAAAAATGGGATCTCATTCTGTCAAAGTGGTTAGGTTAACTTTGAGAATGAGCAAACACTGTAAAGGGAGGAAATGTTCATTGTAATGTAATGTTAGTAGCAAACTGAGTATAGCACATTTCTAAGACTAAGATGTCCTACAACAAACATGTTGATGTTCTTTGCTTTCCGACGAATTAGAAGGCAACAATCATACAACTCTGTCTAACCGCATTCTATGCCGCTTTCCGTAATCAACTCAATGTTACATCTCTTGCTAGTAGTATATACAAATACCGTAAAAAAGTTGCTCCTGGAAATGATAATATGGTTACAAAATTATATATAGACTAAAAGAGAGGAACAAAGATGAGGCCTTCATTTGTTGGTACCACCTTCCTATAACAGAAGCCATTACAATTTGAAGGCATTGCATTCTCAATAGACATGGCCTCTTATCATGAAGCTTCTTCCCTTGAATGAAAGAAACGCCACCTATTACAACCATATGATTCTTTATTTTAGCCTTTAACTGCCGATCCACCTTCGTTTTCGAGCAGGTCGTTCTGGTTTAATCTCTGAATCTGCAGGAGCCTCACTTCTGGAAGATGGCAGTGCTTCACTCTCCATCTTTTTTATCACCAAAGCCTCTTTCTCACTTGGCATTGGAAGTTTGAAACGCTCACTTCTTTTCTTTAACTTTTCGACCGTGTCCATACGTCTATCCTCCAATACTTTTGTATCAGAAGTGCCACCCTTCGAATCTAGATCGCCACTGTCTTTTTTTTCAGCCAAATGGTGGTTGTCGACAGCCTCATCTGCTGCCTTCACGGAGTCATCTGGATGTTTGCTGGCTTCTGAAGATCTGCCATTGCTGTTCTCAACTTCTTTAGGCAGTAATGAGGATGATGACTTGCTGTTGATATTGAAATCTCTCTCTTTGTGGCTTGTCCAACGTTCTAATTTAGAGCGCCCTCGCCTAGAATCTTGCTGCTCGTCATCTGAGGAAGCATTATCAGTATGTTTTCTGGACCCATGATGGTGAACTGAATGCTCCGGGTCTCCGTGATTATCAGATCCTTTCAAGGCCTAGAGCAAAGCAAAAAATTAAAATAACACGGTATAAGAAAAGGTATTTGTTGGTTGATATAATTTAATTACCCCAACCCACCGACTTGAGCTTTTGGGTTAATAAGTGATTTAATTATTTCAACATAGTATCTGAGCAGGAAGTCTTGAATTTGAGTCTCTGCCGAATCATTTCATCCCCAATTAAAATTAAAAACCACTTGTAGGACATTTCTCAACTTTCAAAAGCCCACAAGTGAGGAGGAATGTTGGTTTGTATATAATTAAATTATCGAAATCCATCAACTTAAGCTTTTGGATGATTGGTCATTTAACATAATTCAACCGTATTCTTATCCAAAAAAAAAAAAGAGAAAAGGTTCATTTACAGAAAAATAGTTACAACGAAACCATTCCACTTGGAATAAAATAATTTGATTCAACCGTTTCTCACTCTAAACGAGAGCATCTCTCTAGTTCTTCTTGGAGCCTCTTATGGCTACTGACTGGTTTAGTAGGAGCTTCTTGTGGCTGGTCTGAAGCCTTTTGTGACTAGTCCCTCGGAGTTGTTCATGTTGAGGGTGGAGCTTCTACAAAGCTGAAGAAGGAGCTTGTCAGAGCTGAGTTTGAAAGACGCCGGTGCTAGGTGGGTTTGGGAGCAAATCCTTGAAAAGGTACGTCACCTCTTGTCCTTGGTTGTTGAGTGTTTTTTAAGAGATGGGATTAAGGAAGAGGTTGATTAAGATGAAAAAGGGCTGCCTTGGAGATCGGAGGATAGATGTTGATGATGTCTCTAAGTTGAGGAGGGGAAAAGGAGAGGTTATGGACTGCGGTAATATCTCCTTTAATCGAGGGAAAGGGATGTTCTGTGAGAAAGATGGTGGCCTGATGCAGAGACTCGAGAGGTTGCAGACGGAGTGATCGAAGCGAAAACCAGCAAGGGACAAAAACAACTTGAAGATGGTGGTTGAGATGGCAAAGTGATATGATTCAGGATCTAGATTATATCAAAAGTAAAATAATATAAGATAAACCAAGATTTGATAGGTCTTGGATCTCCCCTCTCAAGAGAATATTCTCTATGAGCCCTACAAGATAATCACTCAATAATCTACTCAATATTTTGATGCCTAAACCCTACCCTAACCCTCTCTATTTATAATAAAATACCCTAACTTACTCCCCAAGTAATTGCTAACATACCCTTATATTATTCCTATTTCTACTAAAGACCCAACCCTATCACTACCGGCCCCTAAAAAAATATACCTTGTCCTCAAGGTGTTGGTAAACAAATAACTAAGATAAAATTTTGAGTTTTTTTTTGTTTTGTGGCAGCGACGGTGGCTACGGAGGCGACAGTGGCAGCGGCAGCGGGGTGCATCGGTGGCAGCAGCAGTGGTGGCGGTGGTGCAGGTGGTAGTGGGGGCGGCGGCGGTGGTGGCGGAGGTGACAATGGCAGCGGCAGCGGCGATGCATCGATGGCAGCGGCAGAGGTGGTGGAGGTTGTGGTGGGGTGCAGGTGCGGATGGCGGTGTTGGAGAGAATCTACCACAATATTATTGCTAAGGCGGTGGTGCATCGGTGGCAGTGGCAGTGGTGGCGACAGCGATGGTGGTGGCGGAGGTGGCGACGGCGGTGTCGAAGGTGGTGGCGGTGAGGGTGGCGGCAGAGGTGGCGGCAGTGGTGGTGGTGGTAGCGGCAGCTTCAAAACCCTAGCCATCACTTTTTCTTCCAATGTAATCTCCTCTTTCAACTCTTTAAAACATTTTTTTAGGTCGTTGAAACTCTCATTCCATTTTCTGCAATCTTCTTTTATTGAAGCTACCTCTTCTTTGATGATCTCTTTCGTATCTGCTTTAAAACAATCCATCAATCTCATAAGATGTTCTCGCACATCTTCATAATTCATATCTTTGGCCAACGACTAATCGAATGGCTTTGATACTAATTGATATGATTCAGGATCTAGATTATATCAAAAGTAAAAGAATACAAGATAAACCAAAATTTGATAGGCCTTGGAACCTCCCCTCTCAAGAGAATACTCTCTATGAGCCCTACAAGATAATCACTCAATATTTTGATGCCTAAACCCTACCGTAACCCTCTCTATTTCTAACATACCCTTATATTATTCATATTTCTACTAAGACCCAACTCTATCACAGAGCTTACCGTGTTCGAAGGTGCATAGGACGCGTGGATGACTTGTTGGAGTGGACTATCGAGAGTTTTGAGAAGGCCCGACAACTAGCCTCGAGGTGTCTGTCCTTATGGGGACACATCTTGGACCATTCGATTCTGGGGACTAAATCAGGTTCTGATTCGAACCATGAACCAAACTCTTTATTCTAGTGAACCAATTTGGTTCAGTTACGAACCAGGGATTTTAGTGGACTGGTCATTTCTCTACTTCTACTTTTCTTTTGCTTAGATTAGGTTCTATGCGGTTGTTAGTTATTTTGGACTGGATGTTGATTGTTTCGTATTCTTTGCTTTGTGTTGTCTTTTTTTAGTTTAAGACTAATTGTAGCCAGCGTTTTAAAAGACACAAGCAAGGTTGGTGCCTTGCCTTGGAAAGGTGAGGCGAGCTTGGCACTTATCGTGAAGAGCACGCCTTGTGGACTTTTGTGATTTATATGTTTTTTTACTATTTTACCTAAAACTTGTGTTTTATTTTCCCTATAAGCTTTTAATTGTTCGAGGAGCGAGATAACTGATTCAAGACATTTCAACTTATTAAATAACTGAATTCTTCGACTCAAGAAAGACAACATTTACTTTTTTTTCTCTTCCGCTTCTCTAGCAACACATTCTCTAATTCTTCATCCACACCATCATCCGTGAGTTCTTTTTAACAATACTACGTTTACAAGTTAATAGTTGAATCTTATGTATGTTTTTTTTAATATTATTCTTGATTAAAACTTCATTTCTTTCCCATAAATGAAATGAAAATAGTTGAATCTTAGGTATTTTATATATTACTCTAAGTTTAACATAATTTCTTTTTATGAAATGAAGGTTAATAGTTGAATGTTAGGTATGTTTTATATATTATTCTTGGTTAAAACGTCATTTATGTCCATGAAAGTGCTTTTATTGTGTGTACACACACATATTGTGTTCTTTTATATAATACGCTTTAAGTAAAACAGCCCGCACCTTTTAGTGCGCCTTGCGCCTCAGGCTCTAGAGAGCCATTGCGCCTTGAGCTTTTTAAAATATTGGTAGTAGCTATGTGTGGTTTAACTTTAGGGTGAAGGGTATTTTGTTGATACGCTTCTTTGTGGAATTGGGAGGATAAAGGATTCTTTGATATGTATTTGGTTTGGTCGCTTCAAGGTAAGGGTAGGTCTATTTTGGGGTCGACCCTCCCCTTTATAACTTTGATGGGGTCACGAACCTCAGTAGCCCTCATGCTCCATGGATTATCCCCCAAAGTGCTTAGAAAGTCAGCCATTGTGGTGTTAACGATTGTTTGGCCTTATTTGGAATATTCGTATTCCTTGTTTGTCAAGGGCCAAGGCATGAGATTCGATCCGGCTCAATATTGATCTAGGTTATCCATTTTATCAATTTTCTCTTTGGATGGTCACCTTCCGATATGCGTTCTTGGGAGGATGTCCCGGTGGTTCGAGAGGCTAGGATGTAATGATTGTTTTTAGTTTATAAAGTTTCATTGTTTCAAAAAATAAATAAAAATAAAAATAAAAATTCCACAAAAACCAAGTAGTGAGCTGAGCATCAAAAAACTAGTTATCTGAAATTTAAGGAATAGTTGGGGCTTAAAGGAACAGTTAGTGAAGTACCAGAAAGAATTTTAAGAAGGTAAACATCAACTAACTCGAACTTGAAACTCAAAAACAACACTCTCCATAGTAGTTCTCAGTAACAATAAAATTTGTAAATATAACAATACAACTAAAGAACTAAAAGGATTAAGAAGTGGAGGGCAGTTACAAGGGAATGTACCACTCAAACCAAACAGAAACTACATGAGTAGTGAGCAGAATAATCGATTTCAAATAAAGATTATTAGCAAGCTGAGAGGCAGAGAAGGCCAAAAAAATTTATTATTTTTTTAATTAAATGTTGACGGACAATTAGGCATCCTGCTTTATTAATTTCAAACTTTAAACCTGCCATTAATATTTAATGAAAAACCTTGCAATTTCGATAGTGAAGAGTAGTATTTCCACTTCTAAAAAAACAGACAATAAGAGGAAACATACCATCTGGTTCCTATAATTGTTTTGGTTCTCTTGGCTTTTCTTGGAAGGAGCTAAAGCATTGTGGTCGCTGCCATCTACTTCTCTGTTCTTCGTCTTGCTCTCTTTGTGCCTCTTATCATGTATTCTATGGCTATCAAAAGCATTAACAGCATGTCTTTCACTTGTAGGCTTTTCCAGCCTAGATCGTCTATCCTCGGTGCTAGGTGGATTTCGCCTAGAATAAGCTTCCTCACGTCCTCGACGAGAACTTTCTTCCTCTATTCTATCCCTCCTCTTATTTAGTTCGCCGTGACGAACCACATCTTTTGCTTGGTACTCTTTTTCAGAAACTTTATTTTCATCCTTCACCCTAACATGGCTCCCCCATGCTTTCTCTTCAGCACCATGCCCACCCCTGACAGAGCTCCTTCCTTCATCTCTATCCCGCTTTGATAGGTTTTCCTCACGCGGTTGTTTCAATCTATGCCAATCCTCCTTATCTCTCTGTCGATCACCTCTTTCTCTTTGCAACCACTCCTCTTTGTGCCCTGCAGAATCCTCCTTATCTCTCTGCCTATCGCCTCTTTCTCTTTGCAACCACTCCTCTTTGTGCCCAGCAGAATGGTGATCACCATTGTTATCTCTAACTCTCAGTAGCTCATCTCTCTTTTGCGGTTCAAAGACTTCATCTCTTTCCCGTTTTCGGTGGCTTTTACTCTCTCTCTTACCATGCAAGATATCCTCCTTGTCTACATGATCTCGCCTCAGATGTTCTTCCTCTTTTCTTTTCTTGTTATAATAGCTATCAACATTTTCATATCTACTCTTCAAACTGTCATCTCTTTCCCTATGTCTCGAGCTAGCACCTTTGTCATAATGAGCCCTATAGCTTCCATTATCTAACTTTTTGGTTAGATGGCGATCATCTTTATCACTTTTCTCAATTTCACGAGTTTTGCCTCTATGCCTAGATCCTGTTTCATCATCATGCTCCCTCTTTCTTGTTTCTTCCGTTCTTGCTTTTCTGTAATAAGGATCATCATCTCTTCTTTGCCAAGCAGCTTCAGCATTACTCCTCTCCTTTCGCCGATCAAAACCATCAGGTTTCAAATGATGCTGATGAGCTAAGCTAGGATCCCAGTCTCTGTAATCATAAGCATCTTTTCTCCCCTTAACTTCCATTCGGTTCCTTTCATCTTGTTTGCCATCGTTATCCTTTCTTCGAAAATTCTGTTCGTTTTCATCAACATACCTTTTAACACTCCCTATGCTCGATGAGCGTCTATTTTGAAATACTTCCTCCTCAACCCCATCCTGCCATTTCTGATAATCCCTGCTGCTACCTGATCTTGTTTTTCTATTTTCACTACTAGCAGCCTTTGAATCTCCATCGTCATCTTCTTTGAGCATAAGAGGTTTAACTATAGGACCCAATTTCTCATGATTCTCGATTACCTCGTCATCGCTATCACTTTTATTAGTGTTGCTGGTTGAAATGAAATTCCTATTCTCCCGATCAATTTCAGTATTTCTGTCAGCCTCAATGAGCTCAACATGTTCAGCATCCTTGTCCTCTGCACTAGACTCCTGGGCAGCCTCAACCATTATAGGAGATGACACTTGTGGACTACGTTTACCATTCATACTTCCAACAGATCCCTCCTCCCGACTGTCTGATGATTTCTTATCTTGTAAGTTCTGTCTTGGAGAATGAGGGGACTTGTCATGTGTTCTACCTTGTGACCGCCTGTACCCAAAAAAAAAAAAGAGAGAATAAGAATTCCTTCAGATACTTCAAGTGAGCAAAAAAAAAGTATCCAGAAAGGGGAAAGGGAACAATGATTTCCAATCATTTTGAGAGAGATGAAAAAAGTCTTCAACAAAAGCATGAGAATTTGAACCATTGCTTTGAGCATAACTTCAACAGAGCCTGAACTATTTATTATTTGAACGATGATCAATCAGTAATGCAAAATGGCGTACTGCCAACAGGCTCAAGCTCTAATAAGATGAGACATATATCAAGCGTGCCTAACTCAAAACTAGTATAGCATCCTAAATTGTCAACTACGATAAAAAGCAGACTTTGATATATAGTGAGACATTTAATCACGGTCAAGTCGGTGCAATTGAATGAAAAATGGTTCAAACTGAATGCTGCTATTCTTAACTATAAACAACTTCCTGACGGTATCCAACATGGTGAATGATTGGTGTTTACCAAACAATTCTTACCTTTCAACAATAGAACCCAAATTTTGAGCAGGGAAAGCAGGGGTATGGTCTCTTGACGCAGGATAGTGCCCCGGTCCTTCGGAAGGGAAAGGCAAATTCACATCTTCGCCTATGCTGTCAGAAGTAGAATTCATTGATGCCTTTCTTCTTCCAGCCTTTTCCTGCAGTTCACTATTATGAATTTCTGAAGAATTGTCAGGATATTCGGTATCACTATCAATTTGTTCATTGTCATCTTCAGCTTCATGGACTTCTTTGAAATCCTTTCCTGACAGATCATCATTCTGTTGATTTGGGGTGCAATTTCCAGTGGAGGAATTATCATCCAAAAAGTCCTGCAAGACAATCTATAGAACCATAGGAATGAAGTCAATTATTTACTAGGATGGAGGATTAGTACTAGTTTACACATGGAAGGCGATGATCATTTTGCTTAATCACAGTATTGATGAAATACCTCAATTATAGCATCAGAATCACGAATTCTGGGAGGTCTAGTATCAATTGAGGGCAGACGCTCCCCATAACCACCTTCCACCTGTATTGCTCTCCCAGTAAGCTGGAAAGAAAAAATTTCACCATTGAGCATCTATGTTCCAAGAAAGCAATAAATCTTAATGCAAGAGAAAGATATAATGGAGGTGTGGCAAGAACAAAAAATGGAAATCAAAATCCACAAAATAATAATAACACTAAAAAGAAAGAAAAGACAATTATAGAGGAAAAGATTTACAGTTCACAACCGTACACTTGAGAGGTGTTTGTTACTCCCAACAAAACTAAGCTACTTGCAACATTTCACTCCCTTCCAAACCATATATGCTAACACTACTACCAAAGGGCCCTATGTCTCTCACACAACCACCCCCTAAGGTGAGAAAGAAACTGCATCCTCAGCAATTCTGTCGGCTCCAAAGAAGCCTATTCAACCAGTAACACATCAGCCATCCCAATGAGTTCCTCTGGATCACCCATTGTAGGATCTTTTGTAGTGCAAATGCCTATCACCATAGCATTGGATCTTGTGAAGCACTGTCCAAATTAAGTGGCCAAGGGGGAACATTGCACTAACCTTTAAAAAAAATCTCTCTCTAAAAAAGCTCCAAACCCTAAATTTCAAAACATCTTTCCCTCCCATTCCTCCAGTGCCGAAGGAGGTAAGATGATTTTTTCTTTCACCCGTGAATGAGCTTCTGCAATCTCCTTTCTCCGTTCACCACCTTTGATTGTGAGCAAGTTTTATAGGCAAAGCTTCTCCTTCTTCTGTGGTTTACAGCTCACAAACAGTGGAGAGGTATGAGTATCGCCGAGTTTCCCAACATAGCACCCCCCACCCCCACTTCCCAAGAATTATATATATTAACAGTATACAGAATGACAAAATGCACTCACTCATCATATGCCCTCCCCACCTCTGAGGGCTAAAAACTCAAGCACTATATAGCTAACCTATAACTCAAGCACACCAGACTTCTTATTATATGATAAACAGATTGGGGGCTTCCCTCTACATATCACTAGGATGATAGAACATAGAAAATACCAAGGGTGGCCGTGCACGAGCAGCTCCTTTTCCTACATCATTTTGTAAAGTATCGGATTTCCCAAGAGTATGATCACTGGGATTATCATGAATACCTGCAGCAGCTGCTAGCTCTGGAGGCAAATCAGGATCATAGCCCTGGGAAGGAAACAAAAAGATAATTGTTATGATAAAGAATGTTGTAGAAAAACAAGAATTTTAAGAATTCAAAATATGGCTTACAGAACTCAGTCTTTCCATGAAATAACCATCACCATACCTGTTCTGTCCGCCCACTCTCATATACACGAATTTTGCTTTGCATAGTACCCTCCATGCGTAGTTGCTCCTGTATACAAAATAAAATGGGCCTTTTATTTTTATTTTTTATTGTGAGGCAACTTGAATTTTAAAAAAAAGGGCCTTACAAGGAGGCTGTCAAACCAAAAGTGGGGGGTTGATAAGAACCTATCTTGGTGTTATCGTTAGGAATGTTTAGAGAACTTCTCAATCTCCCTCTTTAAGGCCGAACCCTTATTCAATACATTTTCTATCATCTACAAGACTATGCAGGTGCTTATATAGGCATCAAGCCTACTGCCTAACTAACTCTAGGCAACTCGACTCAAGCAAATTAACTCGCTAAATAGGAAAGGGGTCACTCTCTCATTACCCGACCCTCAAAAAATCACATTGTCCTCAAGGTGTTTATTACAAGAAAATACATCAAAATTGAATAACGAGAGGAAAAAAAAAAGAAGAAAAGGAAAAGGAAAAGGAAAAATATATTTTTGGAGGCAGCGGCCAGTATCGGAGGTGACGGCAAGAATAGTAGTCAAAACAGCTTGGGTGTGTATGACACTCATTTTGTGACAGGCCTTTCTAACGATTACCTCCATGGAGTAAGTTTTGGCCTTTTTCAAGAAATTTAAATCCAACTTCTGGGTGTTCAAAATCAACCCACCAAGCCCAAGAAACCCCATCATCCCCAGTTTTGTGGAGAAACGTCCTCCCTTTCTTGAGGAGATATGATGTCTTTGACATTTTCAGCCATGTCTCTTTTTTTTCTATCATATCCTCATTTATTTCTTCCACAATCTTGTCCCTTTATTTTGTAGAGGATGGAATGTCGAATCCCATGACAAGTCCCTTGATTTCTCAAAGCATCTGCCACTTACTTTGACATAGATTCGATAAAAGTAGAAATCAAAGCATATGCCACATACTTTGAAATAGATTCGATAAAAGTATGGCTCTGATATCAATTTATGGGAACCTATCTTGGTATAATCAATAGGGATGTTTAGAGAACTCTTCAATCTCTCTCCTTAAGGCCTAATCCTTAGTACATTCCCTATCCTTTACAGGCTGCTAGTGTTTATATAGGCATCTAGACTCTACTCTAACTAACTCTATGTAACTCTACTAAAGTAAACTAACTCACTAAAGTAGTAAAGGGGTCTATCAGGAGTACACAAATTTAGCAAAATACCACAGCTTTCAGTAGTCAAAAGTAAAAGGACAAATACCAGTAAAGCTCACAGAAGAACTAAAGCACTCAATAATGGAAAGGAGTGTTATAAGGCCAGACAACGACATTTATAAAGCCAAGTTAAAACTACCAGCTGTTTGCAATATTCCTTCCAGCCATCCTCATTCAAGCCAAAGTTGAAAAAGTCAGATATGTCCACTCCGCTAGATTTCCATGGTTTCTCCTCAAAACTGTCAATGTCAACTTCAAAAATTGTCCTGAATGATAAAGTTAGGATCAAAACGCACTCCAGTTAGCATGGTAAAAAATTGAAATATCAATGAGCCAATTGAAACAAAATAAATTAATCATGAAAATGAAGGTGCCTTCAGGTAACAAAATTTTAAGGTAATTTAGGTATGACTTGGAAAAAAAGTTAATGCATACACTCGATTCCAGTGCAAATAAACAAAAAAGAGGGCGAGATTACAAAACATTTCAAATGTAACTGGGTTAAGGACGGTCAACCTTCTGAATCAAAAAAATATGCAGAGTTAACATTCTCCCAGAAGATAAATGTGATTTGAGTTTAATGAACCGAACGGAAAAAGCAGTCAAAATTATATTGTTGACTCCACACAAGATAAACATGCAAACTTGAGCAGGCACGGGCATAACAAGGGCATTTAAAAATAAAAAATTGAAAAAAAAAATCCAGAAATTGAAACAGGCAAGGAAATTGATAACAAACTAAAGCTAGCACATCATCAGTAGGCCAAAGCAAGTATTACTTGTGTGAAGGCAGAGTGAAGTCTAGACCACCAAAACCACGCCCTCCCATACTATTGCTCCATCCAGGCATCCCAAAACCTTTCTGCACTGAAGCTGGATCTTTTGCTCCTACTGGTCGCCAATCACCTCTACCACGACCAGCAATAGGACCCATGTTGACAAGTGGACGAGGTTGATTTGGAGTCCCTCCAGGGCCAGTAGCAGGAGTACCAGGAAAATTTGCTGCACCAGGTCTCACATACTACATATGCCACCAAGAATATGGGCTTTATTATAAAAAACAGGCAGCAAAAGGGAACGATCATAACAAACAAACATAAAACAGATAGCAAGTAGAAAATATGCAAGAAACTTTAACTATCTGCGCATATAACTGTTCCTCAATATAAGGGAACGTTAATCCAAGATTTTCTATAGTAATCAATTATCACACAATAAACTAAACAATTTTATGTGTTCAATTTACTACAACCAGAGTTTTGTTAACTTTGACTGAGAAACATAACCTCATAAAAATTAACCAAGATCCAAGGCTTCAAACCAATAAACCAATTGCACATCAATGCTAATAGATTTTACAAAACCAGCATTCATCTAAATTAATTATAAAATGTGTAAAAGAAAACAAGCAAAAATTATCGACTTTACACAAACTTATATAAGATATCATGTGTAAGTGAAACAAACAAAGTTTGCTTTAAGTTAAGTAGACAAGTAGGAAGAAATTGAAAAAACAAACTGCTTCATTTTATTGCCTAAAAGACGAGTCATTCTGAAAGAAGAACATAGGTGATGGGAGAAAAAAAAAGCAACAAAAAAAAATACTGGCAAGCAGATATTAATTTCTTATATAAGCATCACTTGAAAGAAAATAAGGAAAAAAGAATAATAAATTTATTTGTTTAGAAAAAGACCTCAATTGCTATATAATACAATGATCTAAGCAACTTACTGAAATTTTAAAAACAAATGGCCAACAGGCTTTTGTGAATGGCACGATGCAACAATGACAGCGATTACAACAACAATAAAAACAAACACGCAAAAAGTAGAAATTTTTGTTGGCTGTGCACTTGTACTTTTCAATGGAAATAAATAATAAAGACAATAACTCATCCATTTCTATTACTAACTATGGGGGTAGTGCTTGCTGTTCAAGACCATTTAACTTAATCCAAACATCTAAAAAATTCGATTAGGATATGTGTAGTGCCAGGAGTGAGATAAATGCTTTGGTGATTTTCAGTAGGAATGATTTCCATTTTTACTTGTGGAGGAAGTAAGGCAGGAAGAACCACGAACTATGATATCCTTCACTATTATTCGAGTCATGGGAAGTTTCCAACTCTGCTGAATACAGAAAATTGTATGTGTGATGGCAAGCATATGAGGAATTCAGTTGCAAAAGAAAGGGTAAACTAGATGAATGGACAAAGTACGTCCAACTAGTTCTTTGACAGCTTTTATTGAGATGCTGGAAGGATGGGTAAGAGGCATCTTAGAGATGGTAATCTTGGAACTGAAAAATGACTCCCGCCATTGAGTTGTAGTCCATAATCTACATCAGAGTTTCTACACGTACTTATTGCAACATTTGTACGCGGCCTTCTCTCTAACTTTCTCTCTAACCCCAAAACACAAACCCTAAAATCTTCTCTTCTTCCTCCGGCGCAGACGCCCTATACCAGCGTCGGAGGGGGATAAATTTCACGCCCAAAATTGTATCGACGGCTGCTTCCTCTTATCCCAACCGGTTTTTCTCTTACCATCGCGTTTCTTCTCATTTGGGGTTTTTTGGTCGGTTTTTCACCCACGTTTTCATCACGCCGTCGATTTCTGGTTGTTTTCACAAGTGATCTCTCGAGTCTTCACTAAAGGGGCTGCATCTTCTTCTTGCTCAGGGTTTTGGTTCGCAGTCGACTAATCGTCCTTCTCTATGACGAAGCCTCTGATTCCGTTCGTGGCTCATGTGGTTAATCCATCCGCTTTTACCGCCGATCTTCTCGCATTTGTCCCGCTATCTGTTCGGGATGGCCTTTGGTGTTGGTCAAGGTTTATTCTCACACTCACGACTGTTTCCTCTCCAAGGGTTCATCTTCTCTTCATGGGTTTTTGACAATGGCTGATCGTCTCCCTGAGTTTTATGGCGGCTACAAATTTTGAGGATGAGAAAGATGGGGAAACTCTAGTTTGTGGTTCGATGCGACCCACAAACCGGTTTGGCTCACTACACCAAGCTGATTTGTCTTATCTGTACTGGTTCAATCTTGCCGGTCGGTTTTGGATATCATCCTTCTAATGGTTCCAAGCGTATCTACAAATCACATTGAACGGTATAACTCACATTGGCTTATCTTCGTCCCCAGCGAACTTGTCTCCACCACCCCTCATTTTGGCTCATTCTTCAATCACTAACCGTCTTCTGATATTAGAGGGACATTAATCTGGGCATGCCTGTTACACCACTTATTTTCTCTTATGTGCTTTCTTGTATCTTATATGGTTGTAATGGCTTTATCTTTTCGTGTTTTTCCATCTAATTTTGGCCTTGTTTATTCTAGTTTTCTATGGGCTTAATGTAACACATTCACTTATTAATGAAGTTGACTTGTTTCCTATAAAAAAAAAAAAAACAGGTAAGAATAAGCAGAATGATGATTTTTTTACTAGCTACTACCCAAGTAGGTATATATAATTAACCCAAAATATCTGAGGGAAGTGATCAGGAATCTATCCCTGGCTTGAACAAACACGAGATCTTAAAAGCCATTCCCAATTGGTTTGAGTCAAGAATTACAAACATGCTTAGATAACAAGGACTATCTATAAGCTGGGAACAAAACCAAATCGTCCACACCAGTTAGATTCTTAGACTTTCCTTAAGATACCAGCAGTTTCTCTTAAGATGAATCTGAAGCTTCCAAAGAGTAGCCACTGCAATATTTTCCCAAATCATCTTACCTCTGCCTTAAAAACTGTGCTCACACACTCGTGGAATAGAAGAACTTGTGCTCTATGGGGAGATGGACCACAGATGGTCGAAGGTTTCAAAGAAAGAGTATCATGTCTTCCTAGAGAAGACAGCAGTTGATTTCATGATCCTTATCTTCGCCATGATGATTTTTTCACACCAAACACCAGATGGGGGACGGCATAATATCTGGTTTTCACTTTGGAATGAAATTAAGAGTATCAAGTTTGTAATGTTAATCAATGATTATTTGTTACTTTCATGTGTATCATGCAAATTCAATAATTTGCTTTGTCAATCCAAAAGTTATTATGTCAGTAAGGGCTAAAAGTACAATGGCAATGGCTATCCAAATAAATAAATAAAAATCAATAGTAATGACTGCCTAAATACAGAGTATAATTCACATGATCACATCATATAATATAAAACAAAAATTTACATTCCTACTATCATCTTCAATCGGGAAAATTACAAAACCCAATACACACTCATCACACTTTTGAAAAACAAGTAATACACTGACCTTATATTGAGAATGAAAAGGACGATAACCATAATTGTTAAATCCAGGTTTTGGTGCCACAACCATCCCACCACTAGATTTTGCAGCCTCGCCCAACTCCTTCCTCTCACCATCGGCTGCCGGAACAGCATCTTCTCCCCACTCTTGCTCTTCCATAACCTGATTCTGATCATTATCCCCCAAAATAACCAGCGGCGGATCGTCTTCATCATCCTCGTCGCCTCCCAATCCACCTCTCTCCATTGCCATAGGCCCACGATCACTATCATTCAACACAATTTGCAAATCATCCTCACTGTCACTATCCCAGTCGTCACCGCCATCACCGCGGTCTCGAGCAACATCATCCATTCTAAAACCCTCCGAATTCCCCAAATTTCCACCAGTCCCATGGATCAATATCCCACCACCGGGAGTCAAGCCAGGAATAATCGGCTCCCCACCCACGTCGTCGCCGTCCTCAACTCCAGCATTCCCCTCCTCAATATCGAATTTCACATCCTCATCCATCAAATCAACACCTTTCCCCGTTCCAGATTCAACCCCAAAACTCCGATCCTCCAAAGCCCTAATCGGCAATTCAACATCAACGGAAGCAAAACCCTTACCCCCGTCGTGTCTGTCGGCCAAATTGAGAACGAACCCAGAAGAGGCGGCGGGAATAGACTCCCGAGGCGGCTGAGGAAGTGGGGTTTGGTTGGCGAGCTGCACCGGAGCAGGTTCATCGTCGTGGAGGCGATTGAGATCGATCGAACGGTGAAGGGGCGGCGGAGGGGGGACTGATGAAGAAGACGAAGCGAAGGGTCTGAGAACGTCGGTGTAGAGATCTCCGAACTCATCATCGTCTTCCATGGTGAGGATTGAAAGATTGAAGAGAAGAATTTGAAGAAGAAAGGTTGAAGAAGGCGATGGTGTTTTGGAGCTGGAGGCGATGGCGTTTAAGCAGTGTGGCAATCTAAGCTTTTGCTTGTCATCTCTCACTCATTTTGCTCTCTCTCTCTCTCTCTCTGCATTAGGTTTTTCATTTTTCATTTTTCGCCAACAATTCTTGGGAAACCCTTTTTTATATTTTTTGCATCTCATAAAAAAGAAAAAAAAAAAAAAAAAAAAAAACTCATTTTCGTATTAATGACCATCGTAAGGGTGTTTATTTTATTTCATTTTTTTATTTTTTAATAATTATTCCTAAAAAATTTACTTCAAATTACTTAAAATAATTATTTATTTTTAGTTTGTCAAAATAACTTTTTCTTTCATAACTATTCGTTCTTCCAACTTATTTATAAAATTTACATTCAAACAAATTTTTAATGGTAATTTTTTTACAAAATTTATATCCAAATAAATTATTACATTTCCTCTAATAATCACTTAAAATACTTTATCATTCTAATCACTCAAAATGTGACATTGATGTTGAACTAGTTTACAACCAGACAATGAAATTATTGTGCCACAATAAAATTATTGTGTCACTAACTCATTCAATTGTACTTTTTAAATTTAGTATAGTAAAGAATTGGAAAACTCAAACTACATAATGCATTAATATATATACAGCACTTTATTGTATTTTTTTCATTGAATTCCTTTATTAAAATTTAGTAGTTGAAAATATTTGAATTCATTTATTAGTTGCCAACCAACAATAAAAACTCAGTCGTAAGGCCAACAAGAGTAGTAGTTCAACGGCATTAATGTATGTACACTCATTGACTATGAGGTCTTGAGTTTGAATCACCCCACCCCAATTTGATGTAATCTCAAATTAAGGATTCGAATCTTTCGTTTTCTAATTGGTGAACTCAAAAAATGCATTTGGGTATGGTTTTGAATTGAATGGTTCACCAAAAAAAGTATTTGGGTATGGTTTTGAATCAAATGGGTTATTGTGATGGTTTAAAAAGTATGGATTTGAGATGGATAGTTGACTTATTAAGTTAGAGATATTTTGTGCTTTGTGTTTTGTAAGTTGAAACGGTCGGATTTGTTGGTCGTGCTTTCCTTGCATGAATGGTTTTCATCAATTCAATTGCGTAGACAAATTTTCTAACACTTTCCGATGTCAACTTCAAAACTTATATCATACACTTTTTAAGCACGTAAACGTTGCTCACAAATTATTAGCAGGTCATTAAATGATTCTTATGAAACTATACATTTAGTTTTTTTTTTTTTTTTTTATCTATGATTGTGTGCGCTAGTTTGTGCCCGTTTTGACTAATATCACAAGGCATAAAACTTTATAGTATATGAATGATAAGGAAACTCGTATAAAGTTTATTTTTAGATAGGTGTTCGTCATGGATTAAACTTATCATTTCTTAGTTCTGCAAGATACTCTTGATCATTAAGTCATTCTATATTGGTTTCACATTTAGTTATACGATGAAAACTTTATAACTCAAGAAATTAGGAGAGGACAAAAAAATCGACAACTTAAACAACTTGGAATACTCAACCTAAATCAAAAAGGTTTGGTTATAACCTTATTTGAGTTGTGTTATAATTTTATAATTTTTAGTTTATCACAAATTTATGGGTTATAGGTTTAGTTTTGAAGTGTAAAGTATAGTACAACTCATAATCTAATCCAATTTAAATTTGATTAGTTTGGTTGAGATTGACCCATCTAAAAATTCAATTAGTCCAAATTGTTTTGAATTTAACTCAATTTGAATCATGTACATTCTTCTTGCAAAGACTCTTAAAAGATGAAGCTCGTCGTTTCTTTGAAATTTTCATTAAAACTAGTTGCTTATTCGATCTAATATTTTGAGAAATTTCATTAAATTCTTACCATATTTTTTATGGTATGGATTCAATGGTCGCAATTTTTTTAAAGTATAATGACTAAATTGATATACAAGTGAAGACATGTGGCATGTTTTATTTTTTATTTCATTGGTCACAAATGTTTAAGTAAAATCATAATGACTCAATTGAAGTTACTAAATTGATATACAAGTAAAGACATGTGGCCTAAATGGTTTGAAAAAGTGATTTTCAACTAATATTCAATATTCAAGAAGACACATAAAATTACAAAATTATCGTAGATGGTCCTAATTGGAAGAAAAAATTGAAACGCCGATCCAAATATAAAAATAATAAAGGAAAATGGTAATGAATATGTTATTCTCACAAAATAACTAACGCGTCATTTTTAAGATTGAAAGGAATAAGTATTTTTATTTTATATAAGATAACTATACGTAATATCATGTGATCACATATTTCTTTTTTTTTTTTTTAAATTATAGTATAGTTTTTATTTATATATACTATTATGGATCGAACTCATTTTATTGTATACAAGTAATTTTCTTATAATATTTTTAAGGTTCAATTTTAAACTATTAATTGCCAATTTTTATTAGGTACTGATTTTAAACATGATGAAAATAATTTTAACCATTTAAAGAAAAAAATCAAAGATACGGACCTCAACTATTTAAAAAGTAATTTTTTAATATTGTGAGTATTTTAATTAACTTATTCGCACTGCACTTCAACTTTTTTCATTAGAAAGACTTTTTAAATCGTACAATATTAGTGGTCACTATGAATTGAATGCATAATATTTTAATTCTCTAAGACACTCTTGACCTTACTAGGTCAATCCATATTTTTTCATACAAAGCATACCAAACTAATCCAACAAATTGAGCCATAATCAAGTTTTCAACTTTATGGCTTTATAATATAAGCTATTTTGAAGACATCACAAATAGTTTGAAAATTTAAGTAGTTATTTTAAAGACATCACAAATGCCAAGCTATATATAGGTGACCAAGAAATTTGGTAAGAACTAACTTTTAGATAAATGGTATCGTGGATTGAACTCATCATCTCTTAATTACCTATTTTATATATGTGTGATTGTTCAGTCAAGAAAATTCTTAAAAAATTAATTTCCAAATAGATGACCACTATGTAGCCACTTCTTAATTACCAAACAAGCATGTTTCTAAAACAAGAGAAACTCCATTTATTTTTAAGCTAAATTTCATAAACGTTTCTTAAAAATTTTGGGAACAAGAAACAAAAACAATTACCAAATAAGCCTGTTTCTAAAAAAGAAAAAATAGAAACGAGAAAGTGGAATGTTACCAAACGGTCCCTTAATGTCTTTTGAATGGAAATAATCTACAAATAACCATTCGTAAGTGCGCCGAACACGATGTTTAAGAAGAAGAAAAAAAGGACACTGGCATATACTTGCATCTGATAAATGAAGATAAAGCAAGAAGAAAAAAGGACAATAGCTTACTCGATTGAATCTGATCCCAGCTCGAGCAGAATTTAATAGCTCAAGAAAGACAAAAATCAAGTTGTAATGATTTATCATGATGTAGCAACGAGGATAATAAGCCAGACGCATGAAATGGTGGAGTTTTTCAAAACAATAGTCTGAACAAATACAAGCTTAGGATGAGATGAAACTATGCCAGAAGTATACAGAGAAGATTTATGGATAGCTCAGAAATCAGCATATAACATTCATCAGACAGATGATACCAGTCACAACAAAGAAAAGGTACTCCTAACCAAAACAAAAAAATTTGACAGAAAACAAGGGTTCACTCTTAATGATCTTTATCTAAAGTCCAAATATGTAAATTAGCAAGGCACTCCATCAGGGGTTTCATTTTCAATACCTCACAAAAGTTGAACTTGAACCAACTAGAGAAACATGAATTGTTCTGCGCAAGACTTTCAGCAAATATTGACTGAACTAAAATTGTGAAACAGTTTAACAGAGTAAACTTATATTTTACAATAATTAGAAACGATAAGACATGAATCAACAAGTCAAAAAAGGACACTTAAATGAAGGTTTGAATACAAACAATATAAGCAGAATCACCATAATCCGATCTAGGCAGTTTAATATTTGAGATAGGATTCAGATCTGTAAGTTGTAACCTTGTGGTTATTGAGTTATACAAGGTGTAATTAGAACCATACTCTTGTTGGCGATCTAGGAAGTTCTGAACACCAATCAGTTTCGACCAAGTGGAAGAGATCTACAAGAATATGTTTCCTTGAAATCCGACTTCCTAGAGGAGGTGAATATTGAAGCATAGACTTCTTTGGTAGCATTGGCAGGGGCCATGTCTGATGCTTTAAATTTCTTCACAGCACCATTACTAGAGGCAACCTTAACCTGAACTCCATTATCTGGCCGCTTGATCTTTTCGGGCTTAGCTGAAACCTTCTCCAAAGCCATAACTTCAATACCATGCTTTTTACCAGACAAACGGGATGGTGCCAAATCCACATTCACATCTCCATTCATACCCACTTCTCCATTCCTCACTTTCTTTGTCTTCTTCGGTTTCGATTTCTCTTCCTCCATCCTCACCCTCATGACTTCCACCTCCTCCTCATTCCCATTGATCACAAACTTATCTCTATCATTAAACTCAGCATGACAAACAAGGCAGGAACAAGATTTAACCTCCTTCAATGCTTTTGCACTCAACACATGTCCACAAGTTCTCAAAGCAAAAAACTTATACTTACCATTGAACTCAAGCCCAGTAATCGGGCACTGAAACCGCCAATCTGAGCTCGCATCGCCACGCGAATCAACACCCAGAATCATCGAAAGATTAATCTTAATCATATCCTTCAAACCCTTGATATGCCCAAATCCCTTCGGCAGCTTCTTCTCGAGCAAAGCATGAACCAACGACTCCTTATTGAATACATTCCCAAGCCAATCAATCACACAAGGCTCCCTCAAAGGCTCATTAGAGAGAGCGCAATTCAACCACTTCGACAGCCTCTGCTCATTCGGGTCGACCTTATCGGGCTTCTTCTCTGCGTACATCTTAAGGTAGCAGTCGCGGGATTCGGCTCCGGTCGCACCGCCATCGCCACCGCCACCGCGAACCCTGGTTTGTAAAATCAGCGTGGAGAATTGAGGAATTATGGAAATTGCGGAGGAATCGAGGAGAGGCTTTCCATTTAGGGAGAAGAAGAAGGAAGAAGCAGCCCGTGAAGGAAGCGATTCGGGGAGAAGGGATAACTTGAGATGATCTAGGGTTTGGGCTGAAGTATGTGCTAGGGTTACGATTTTGGATTGAATTTGGAGATCTGGAGAATGGATGTAGATCTGACGACGGTGTTGGTTTTTCGGATGCATTGGTTAGGGTTTTGAGAATCGAAGACGATGACAAAATTTCTGTGGCAAGGGTTTCGCGATTGCGATCTGAAAGATGATGATTGTTGTGAAATTATGTAGCTAGGGTTTTGATCAGAATCAGAACGACGATGATTTTGCGATTTCAAAGATGAACGGGAAGTACACTGATTGTATTTTCAAGTTCAGAGTTCGAAACGCCAAGGATCGCCGAAGTTTATATAGTGCACAATTTTATTTATTTATTTATTATTATTTGTGTTTATGGATAATAAGGCGTTTGGATAAAAACTTAGTTTAATGAGTTATTTTTTGGAGTTATGAAATGAGATTTTTTTTAAACTTCATTTGGATTTAGACTTTTATAGAGGAATTGTAACAAAAAAATTAGTTTGGATATAGTCTTTTTTTTGTAGAAGAGTTAGTATTGATAATTTGTTGGAGAGTGAAATTAAAATAAGTAGTTAAGAAAATGAATGATTAGAGACAAAAAAAAAAACAACAATAAAAACATTCTATTATTTTAACTTTGACAGTATTTGAGAAAACAAATATTTTAACTCTTTTTCTTAGAAACCAAAAATAAAAGAAAAAATATTTAAACTTATAACTTGATGATTGGTAAGCTTTTTTTTTAAACAATACAAAATATATATTGATAAAAGAAAAAATAAACTCTTTTTGTCTAGCAATTTCATTTGTAACTTAAACTTTTACATAATTCTAAATTAGTAGTTAAAAAAAAAATCTAAATTAGTATTTGTATCATTAAATCTCAAACTTCCATAAAAGTATCCTTTTGAATACTTTTTGAGTTTATGATTTTTTATCTCAAAATTAATTTTAGAAAAGAAAGATCATCAGTGTATTAAAAATGTGTCATCTCTTTCCCATAATTTCAAAGATACTCATTGATGTTCTTCTCAAGGTCATATATGCTCATCTCAAAATTTCGAGTTCGAGATTCACCTGTGACATTACTCTATTAATGTTTTTGGTGCCTGGCCTAGAGACGGGTGTGATTACTTTTATTTCAAAAAAGATACTCACATATGTAATTATTTATCTCATTTAATTTTTTGTTGTGTCATTGTAGTTTATTTTATGAGTAATACTTACTTAAGGGTGGTAAATATTTTGGAAATACTTACTCACTTTAGAATCACATGTTCTTATTTAAAAAAAAAATAGTTTTGATTGATGGAGAGAAAAAGGTTAAAGTAGAGAGAGAAATGCAAAAAAATAAAAACGTGTGGTTTTAAGGGTGGATACTTACCCTTAAGTAAGTATTGCTCTTATTTTATAGAGAATTTACCATCAGTAGCACATTCTACTTCTTGTATTATATTTGCAACTGAATTTTTAAAATAATTATTCTATAGCAATAGAATTCAATTTGGATTTCTATTATGGATAGAAAACTGAAGCAATGATAGAATGAGTCTATCATCGATTAAATTCTATCACTAATAGAATTCAACTAGTGATAGAACTCAATTTAAATTTTCTGTTACAAATGAATTAATTTTGATTTTGTAATATAGATGAAAATATTTTGCCCTTTTTTATTATACATGCAAAATCTCCTATTTTATATGTTTGTAGATTAATTTAAGTTTTTTTTTTTTTAAATTCAACAATATTTGAGATTCAAACTAGTATTTAATTTGTTACAATGTGATATATGATGTGACTAAAATACTATTAGAAATGAATTTAATTTGTTCGGCCAATTGCACATTTACCTCGTTATGATATTTATGGGGTTCAAAAAAATTGTTGATATATAGTTTGGATTCTCTTACATATATATTTTTTTTCTCTATATAATCTTATAGTTATTAGATTGTAGAATATGTCTCCGTTCTTGCTCATTAATGAATGGATCGACGACTTGTTGTAAATATGTGATATCCTATAGAAATGTCTCTGCTTTAGGCTTGGGCTGCCATGGATATTTCCTTTTGGGCTGGGCTCATTTTTTAGCTTTCATTTTAAGCCTGTTTTCAGGCCCATTTGTATTTGTCATGGTCTACCACATGAAATTTGCATTGAACCAACAAATTCCCTACTTTCCTAGGAAACAATACAATTATGTCTTATTTCATAAAAAACAAAACACAGTACAATTGTGTCATTGGTACAATCGATCAAGCATATTGGCTTCAACCAAGAGGTTCTCTACTTGTTGAATTAAGAAAAAACGTTCTTGGTAAAGTTGTTTGTTTGGTTGGAAAAATTTGTATTTGTTTTTTTCTTTTCTTTTTCTCGGTTAGTATAAATATATTTATTTTTTCTTCAATTCGACAATAATATTTAGGTTTGAAGGGTCTGAACTTACAATCTTTTAAATGATGATATTTGGTAAGTATTAGTAGACTATACATATTTAGCATCCAAAAAGTACTTATTAAATGGTCTAGGCTAACCTAGTAATCATTAAGAAGGCAATAAAAATTATATCAAACTATAAAGATAATGAATTTAAATGATATTAGTGAGATTAGTTAAATGATGCATAAGTTACATCCAAACACATGAATATCGAAGGAAAAATATGTTATATGACATACAAATTACCTTACCTCCTAGGTTTGATGCAAAATATGTTCTTAACTTTTAAGTTCTTGATATAAAAAATATATATAATAATGATAATTAAAACATTAAACATGCTTTTTTTTTTTTATGATTATATTCCTAGTCATAAAAACCTCCCAACATGGGGAGGATGCAAACAATAAGAAAAGTTACTTCAATTTTTCTGTTTTGAAATTAAAAGTTACTAATTATTACGTATAATAATTTAATCAATAATTAAGTCAGGTAACGTTTATTTAATTATATATTTCCTAACTCTCAATTGCAGTTTAAATGTTTTGTTTGTAATATAAATATTAAACATAACAACAATAATCAAGAATTAAAGAAAATACAAGATAAATAGCACAATGATTTATATGATTCACCAATATCATGTTAACTCGTAAATGAGAAAATTGTTTTATTAAGGAGATAAAAAATAAATATATAGTCAAACGGATAATAAAATCCCGACTAAGTAATTATATACTAATATAGTTCAAGACATATGGACATTTTTTTAGGCAAAACATAAATTAGCAGAATTAAATTCCACACACTTACCCAAATAATTAGATTTTAGAGTCTTATTTATTTATTTGAAATATGATTCTTTTGGACTTATTATTTTAGTTTATTATATATATGGCAGTTGTTCTAGCTCTTGGGAAGCTTCCTGGAAAACGCATTAAAACCAGTTTAGTTATTCTGATTAATTCTTAATCATCTGTTTGTTAGTTACAATAGTTTATGATTATCAATCTTATGATTTAAAGAAATACACACAAAAAATTCTCCAATCATATTCTCTTAAGAAAGAAGAATCACAAAAAGGGTAACTGGTTCATCAAATACAATTAATGACAAAATATTAGGATTTATACTAATTAAAGCAAGCCAAAGTTGACTCTTCAAATTTATATTTTGGTGGAATATTCAATCATTCTATTATTCCCTTTGCCATTTGGTCCTCAGATTTGGATTAATTTCTTTTATTTTTTAGAGGGGGACTCTTTACTTATTGTGTTGACACATCTTTAACAGCTGTTTGGTAGACTTTTTTAAATGAAGTTTGATTGTGTGAGATTATCTGTTTATTAGAAAAATTGCTGATAAATTAATTTGACTTTAGTGACAAAAGTGATTGATTAGTTTTGAAATGAAGGTTAATTATCCTTTTATTACCACTAAAATATAAAAAGCATTTCAATCCACAGGTAAAAAATCTTCACAATTTCAAATATAAATATACGAATTTTTTTTTAAAAAAACGAAGCTTTATACGTACTATTGGAATTGGTTATACATTTTGATAAGAATAATATTTTGCTTGTTTCTATCAACAATATTTTCAAGAATAGTTTGAATTTAGTCATTATATTTTCTACAAATTTAGGAATTTGGTATTCGTTATTAGTTTGGAGTTGAATTTTATTGAAGTTGATAAAAAAATAATAGTACAATAACTAAAAAAAATGTTTCATTTAATAAAAGATATATTTTAAATATTGTTAGTTATATAAAAAAAAAATGATATCTCTTTGCTGACAAAGAAATTATATTTAGGGACATAGTACTTACTAAGTAAGAAATGATAAGGTATGGGTGTGGTGTTAATCACATAGACAATACTAATACTTAAGTCAATAAACAAAAAATAAAGGGAGTGTTTATTTGGAGTAGTTTAGGTGTTCATAATTAGTTTATTTGAACAAAAGTGTTTTGCTTTTTATATAAATCTTTCATATTTTGCAACTCCGTCGCCTAATAATTATCGTACTTAATGTCGACAAACATTTTAGGCTATTAAATTGTATTTAACTAATTGCCACATTGATTTTTGTTCGTTTCCTATGTCACGTGGCTTGCTTCGTTTCGTACGTCGTAAGTTTCGAAGAAATTCCAACCCTACGCATAAAGTATGATGATAGTATAAAACATATGTCTTTAGAATGGTCAAGGATGGCCACCCTAATCAATCACACCATATGTAGGGTTCCTCAGGTCGTGGCTTGACCTCCATGGTGGTCAGCCATGGGAGTTGAGACTCGACCTTGCTGATCCCAAGGGGAGTTCATCGGGGCTAGGTGTAGTGTGGCCTTTGTCCTCATTTTCTTTGGACGATGATCATTTATGTTCAATTTTTCTATTTGAACATTTATTGAATTTTCCAAACTTTAACAAGTCGAAGGTAAATGTTTATATAGTTTTTGGTCACGTATTTTGGGTGCTTTCAACTGGACACTTGTATATCACATTTTTATTTATAATAAATATGTTCCAAATTTTATATAAAAATTAAATAGAGATGAATGTATAGATATCAACCATAATTGAGCAACATGAACTAAATTTAAGATTCGTTGAAAATATAAGGATTAAATTTAGACATTTAAAATAAAAAATTATTGTCAATAAGAGTAATAGCTGAGTCACATTAGTATACTCTATATGACTAAGAGTCTTGGGTTCAGATCCCTCATCCCTAATCTCAAAAGAATAATAATAAAAATAAAAAACTATTATGGGATAAAGTTGCACATGATATATATACCATTTTCAACTTGAAGCATTCAATTAGAGATCTCGAGTCTCATGTGACCAGCATTTTATGAAAATTCATTCCATTTATATTTAAAAAGTTGCCATATACAAAATTGTTATGTGCATTTTTTTAATTAAACTACATGTACATGTAAACTTCAACTTTTGACAATATTTTAATACTAGATTTAATATCATAACCAATGTCAGTACGAAATAGCCAATACTACCCTTTAAAAAGGATGTATACAAAAATTATTGTACATCAAATGATAATGACCTAATTAAGAATGGAATTAAAATATGTAAACAAAATAAGCATGCTTGGGAGAGTTTTTTTTTTTTATACAACAATTTAAGATAAGAGGAATTTGAATCTATAACTCTATAGTTACTAGATTATACAAAATAAAGGGTTAAGTGATTGTTATGGTAAAGGTGTATAAATTACAAAGATTTGGAAAAAATGGTGGGTCCCCATTAGGTATAAAAGAGGATACCAAGCCAATCAAATGATGACAAGTGGAATCTCTAATCTGATTTTATACAAGACAATGACTTATACCTACAAATCCTTTTCCTAAATATATTTTTGGAAAAGTCAATTTCAAATCCCAAAATATCCTCTTCTTTATTTATTTGTTTACCTGATTTTGAGTTTTTTTTTTTTTTGAAAAAAACCCTATATTTGTGAGAAGATTATGTATGTAAGCCATCTTAGTTACATACCAACACGTTACTTCAAATCATGTCCTTTTTAGCAAATTTTGGCATTTTAGAATTTATGCTAAGTGACGTCAATTTTCAACACCTTGGCTTGCAGCCATGTTTCTCAAACAACATGACAACACAAACTTTTTCCTACAATTACATGACAATCTCCCATTAGAATATATAAGTTTTTCTCAAAATTTATACATCATTTTATAATTACTTAATTATTTTCTTACAAAAATTTTACTTATTGCCTGCGCAATCTACCAAGGCATATTTTGTTACGATTATAAACCAAGCCATATTTTGAAAATTGAAAGAATGATAGTTTTCAATAACTTGTATTAAAATTTGGAATTTGGTACAAAAATTCATATATTTTCTCAAGTAAGATAAATACATCATTACAAAAAAAAAAAAAAGTTTAGTTTTTCAAAAATTAAATGATTATTGACATGATTTTAATTATTGAAATATAGAATAATCATGTTTATTTGATCTTGTGTGAGTTTTAAAGCGTACAATACCACGTAAGTGCATTTCAACTTCACACTTACGGTTCAATTTTAAAAATAAGTATTTAATTCTTATTTGCTTTTAAAGCATTAGTCCGGAAAGAAGTCCAAACAATCTTTAATTGTTATCCACAATCTTTAAAGAATTACCGATAACGAAAGCTCTAAATAGATAGTACAAAAAGATCAATTTTAAGAAGTGTCTAATAAATTTTTAAGTTTATTTATTTTGTGTCCAATAAAATTAAGAAGTTTAAGTTTTTTTTTTTTTTTTTTTGTACAAGTTGGAGGAAGGGAAATTACAAATATCTATTTCAAGAATTGAATCCGTTATCGTGGAATAAAAATGGATTAATACCAAACCAGATAACCAATCGTGCCACCAACCCATTCGATAAAAAGTTTAAGCATCTAACTCGTCCTTTTATGTCCTTCAATTTTCACTATTTTTTTAAAATCTAAATATAGATCACTGGCCTAAATAATAATAGTAATAATCATAATAGTATATAAACTTGATTATTGACCAATTTCATTTTCAATTTTTTTTTTTTTTGATAGGTAAATTTTTTTTGTTTCGAAATTTTAGTTTGATTTCTACAAATATAGGTAAGATGAGGTATCCAAGTAACAAAAAATATATAGTAAAGTAATTGTTGTAGGCTTAAATTTGAAAAACCAAATACAAAAAACCAAATAGTTATCAAACGGAGTCTTAAAATTCAAGATGCCAGTAGTTTAGCCAAATATGTTTTTTATATGAAAATTGTATTAGATGAGTATCTCACAAAATAATTACAAATGTAACCAAAATTTTAATTTATTTGCATCTATAGTCATTAATACGTTTTAATATTGTATTATAAATACTCATTAATACGATATTATTAAAAAATATGTGAAAATATTCATTAATACCAATGACTACACTTGCTAATTTTTTAAAAGTTGTCATATTTGTAATTATTTTATAGATTTGACTAGTTTCGTAAGTTTCCTTAATTTTTTTATATTTAATGATTGAGATTTTGAATCTGTAATATTCTTGTTCATTATACTTAGGAATAAATACCGTTAAGATATTACTTGTTAGATTTATTATTTGATATTATTTTAGGACTTATTAAGATACTTAACGAACATTATTTAGTATTTGTTAGGAAATTTTTAATTTTTAAAATTTAATATATGATAACTCTTAAGTTATCAAGAATTGAGAGTTAAATGACTAAGTATAGTAATATTTCGCGAGAACTTGACTAAATTATTAAAAGAAGCTGCTGATCCAATTCGCTATAGCATGATGTTAGGGCAAAATGTCATTGTCCTATAGTTTTTTGTTTAAGATAATATTTTAGAGGTTTGTTGTAGCAAAAATGCATGAATGTGTGAATCTTTAAGTTTCAATCCTTTAAGACCTGATACTTCTATTTGACTGCAACATTCTTGTGGAGTGAAGCGTAATGATGCGCTAAAAGCATTACTGAAGCCAAGAGTTTTTCAAAGAAGATTGACACTCGGATAAATATCTAAAGGAAGGACGTGTGTCAAAGATCTACGCGAGGCCAATTAATCTCAGCCATTGCTTTCTAACCACTTTGGAAAAGAGCAGGCGACATAGATCGTGGAGCAGAGAATGTCAGAGGCGGAGCAGGCGCAACAGGATCGTGGAGCAGAAGTTTGTCGAGAGCAATATGTTAAAAGTCATCACTAGCCCATTGAAGTTTAGCTCAAAAATTATAAAAGCCCAATTATCATGAAGAATATTAATTAGAGTAGAAGCCCAATATTCTAGAAGTTTTTTTTATAAATTGTAAAAGTGTTTAGAATGTTAGTTTTATGTGGACATTTAAAGAATGTCCTAGAAAGTATAAAATATCTAGATATTTATAGGATTGCTCTAGACAAATGTGTGGTCCACATTGTCTAGCCCACATTATAAATACTCTTCTACCTCCACCACATTTTGTATCCAAGAAAAAGTAAGTGTTATAGTGTCCTACAAAGTGTCTTATAGTGATTTTGTAGTGTGAGTCTTAAACATTTGTCTTATAATCTCTTATTAAGTGGTCATAATAAAAAAAAGCTGGTGTTTCCCACAAAAGAGTTGTGTTCAACACAATATATATAGCAGCATTCGTCTTCGTTGAAGGCATCCTCCATGCATTCGAGAGATCAAATTTCATTTTCGTTTTTCGACCAACATTTTTTTCTTAGTTTCGCCGTTTGGAACTTAGTTAAATCGGAATGTTTTACCATGTGCTTTGTTACGTCAGCTTTATTTTATAACTTTTCTAGAGCAGCATAGTCTAGTAGCATTTCGATTCATTAGCTAGTTAGTTGTAGCGTTATATTACCAAAGTTACAGCGCACTTGTGGAGTCATGTCAGAGACACTGTTTCAGTGATTTCGACTAGACTTCTTCTCTACTTTGTTTCTCTTTTATCTGTTTTGCTTCCTTTCCGCTTGAGCATAATTGTTGAACTCTTGTTACTTCTGTTGATTTAATGAAGATGTACTTTGTTTCACTAGTTGTTTTGAAGTTCTTTTACGTTATGAGTAGCAAAATCTTTCATCGGAAGGAAATAAGGAAGTAGGATATTTTGCTGTAGTAAAGAGGTTGAGAGATGTTGAACTGTGAATGCATGTTGTTTTAATTCTACGTACATTTCCGTTTGATCAACCGTTTTTGTTTGCTTTGTTTCGATTTTGAAAGGAAATAGATAAAAAGATCTTGCATGTCATAACACTAGGTTTGCTAAGCTTTAACTTGTCATTTAAATAACACTTAGAGATAAGGTTTTTATAAGTGTTGTTGGCTCTGTTGCTATTTAAATGTTGAAGCTCGAGAGAGCCTGTGTTAGAGAAAAGTAGTAGTTCGCTTCTCACCTTAACGCCTTGGCGCTGCAGCGGAATACCTGAAAATCTCTAACCTCCTTGGATACCTTTTAATCTGTTTAAGTTAGTTTCAACTCCCCTTGCATTTTTATCAGTTCAACTTTTGAATTGAATATCCATTTCGCTTATGCATTTTAATTTTTGCAATGAGTAGTTTTAAAACCGTTTCAAACACACTTTCCCCAATACCATGACTTTTACACTAAGAAATGAAATGAATATTGCACAAAATTCCACGTGAAGATCACACGTACTTATATTAAAACTTGTTACAACATGACTTTGTATACTTACACATGCTAGATTCAAGAGATGCACATAAATTAATTG
>JBBMKA010000009.1:7741944-7758498 GCA_037833695.1 Sechiopsis laciniata | reverse complement strand
GTATTACCATGGTATTTATGTTTACATATTGTATTAATGTATATATTAATATTGTCCTCAAGCAGGTGTTACCCATTAATACTAATCAATTTCAAGTTGATTATGAACTCATCAAAATATAGTCAATATTAGAGAAAAGAAATGCACATGTCAGCAATATGATCAACTAGAAATATCATGTCCATATGCCTCTGCTGTTATACTCCACAACAACCTTGGCGCAAAGGACATATTTGATTATTCTTCAAATGACAAAATACGAAAGACATATGCTTGCCTAGTATTCCCTGTTGGTTTTTCTGACTATTGGGATGTACCTCAAGACATCAAAGATATCAAACTTTTTCCCCCTTCAACAAGACGTCCCATTGGTAGACCGAAGAAACAACGCATGAAAACAAAAGTTGAAATGAAGCAAATAGTTAAATGTGGATGTTGTAAAAAGCTTGGTCACAATAGAAAGACATGCAGAATCCTTTCTCTCAGTAGCATTTTTCTTTCTTATTGTATCTCATATTAGTAGGTGTATTCCATTTGTTTACATTCTTTCAAACATGGTATTAATAGTTAATACTGTGTTTATGATTGTTCTCTAAAATATTTTTTGATAATTCTATTATAATCCAATTTTTCCAAAAAATAATGAAACTATGTGCAAGTAATACTTATGTATAGTCCAATTTTATGGCTCTAATTGGCTGTGAGGACTCTCAACTTTGCAAACTGTTCTCTGCAGGTCTAGTTACCATTTTATTTTTATTCATGTTTATGTGCTATGAAAACCTGCTATAAGCCAACTTTACAAACTAGAAAAATATAAATGGTTTTTAATAAGTATCATACTTGATTAGAATACTCATTTTTGTGCCATGAAAACCTGCTATAAACTTTACAAACTGGCAACTTGGCCAACATTGTCATTGTTTTCATTCTTTCAAAAATGGTATTTGATATTCAATTTGAAGTCAATACATTTCTAAAAGTACTATATTAAAAGGTATGAACACTAAAGTATTGTTCCAAAATATATTTCATTATATCAAAAGGTATGAACACTAAAGTTGCAGCAGATATCTTCAAACAAGGTAAGTAAGACAATTAATCTTTAAATGTCTTTAATATCAAAAACAGAATTAAATTCTTAAGTTGTGACATCAAAGTAAAACTTGGAGGATCAATATAATCATAAGTGTCATTCACATTCTTCATTGAAAGTTCCTTCCTTTTTTCTTCTGACGAGTCAAACTTAGATGTGTAAGGAGACCGTAGGTGAATAGCAACCATTTTCTTCCTTTTCGTCCTCTTCATCATTTTATCTCCTTTGCGAAAATCTCTTCTCCTCGAATCTGTCAATACAGACCTAATTCAGTATTAAAAGTTCAATATAAATTTCATAAAATCTCATACAGTATTAAACAATCAATACAGATTTAAAAAACAAATGTAGTATTTTAAGTTCAGTACAAATTTTAGAAATCTAATATAGAATTAAACAATCAATACAGATTTAAGAAATAAATACAGTATTAAAAGTTCAATACAGATTTCAGAAATCTCATATAGTATGTATTACAATACAGAATTAAGAATCTAATACATTTTTAACAACTCAATACATTAATAAGAAATCTCATACAGTATTAACCAATACAATACAAAATTAAGAAATAAATACAGTATTAACCAATACAGTACAAATTTCAAAACTAAGACAATGTTTAGGTTTTTGTTTAGGATCCACTCGCTGTACTGTAGAATAAACAAAATGTCTATGAAAAAAAGTGTATTCTAATATAAATACCTAATAATACTGCAAAATTTTAGATAAAAATTTTTGTTTAAAATAGACATTAGAATACTTTCCTCGAACAATATCAAAAATCATAAATTAGAAACCTAAAAAAACCCTAGAAATCTGAAATCATAAATAGTAAAAGGAAATTAGTTTAATCGAAACTCCACAAACAGTATTCAAGACGATAAGAACGGAAAAATACTTTAATACGCTTTGATTTTATAGCAGAAACTCGTGTGAGGATGAAACCGAAAGATTTGAAGAAAAATACCTTTAATACGCAACAACAGAGGTTGAACAATGATGGAAATCGACAGAAACAATTGTGAAATCTAACGAAGAAAATAAAAATTGAGAGGATTATGAGTATGAAGGTCTGAGGCGGTTTGAAAGAAATGAGAACTATGGAGTCGAAAAGTCGTAGAGTGAAAAGAGAAAGCTAGAAAAAAAAATGGTAAAGATGGGCGCTTGGTTTCAAATGAAATTAGGGTTTTGTTTTTTTCCTGACGCCATTTTAAAATATTAATATATTATAATAATTTAAATGAGAGGGCACATCCGTCTTTTTGTTATATTTCGAATTTTTTTTTCTTTATCAATAAATTACTTTTGCTAATTATTCTTAAGATGGACAAATTTGCAATAACTTTTATGTTGTGGCCTACTCTTAAACTTTTCCCAAAAGTTAAAACATGTGATTTTAAGGGTAGGTATGCATTTCTAAAATACTTACCCACCCTTAGATAAATATAGCTCTTTACCAATATGGTTACTTTAAAAAAAAAATCATCATAGTCATAAGTATTAATAATAATACTGTGTTAATGAATATTACAATATTGAAACGTATTTATAATTATGAATGTAAATATTTAAAATTTAACTATAATTATTTTGTTAAAATAGCATATCCATTACCATTTCCCTCGTAATAAAAAAAAACATAATAACAATCAAACAAAGTCTAAACCAAACATATCAATCAGGTCCTGAGATATTGAGATATGAAAATAGAACCAAAAGGAAAAAAGATACGAAAGAGAAAACTGTGAGATTTTGTATTTGTAATTTTGTATTTGTATTATATGCTTTCCGAATATTTATGTATAATTAAATAAAATCATTGATACCGATTTGCAAGTTTTAAACAAGATATATTAATCAATCTTAAAAAAAATAAAAAAATTAATTGATCAAATGGGCTTGCCAATTGGAAGCTGACTTCGTGATCACAAATCCTCATAAACCAATCTTAACCTTCTCTTTATTGTGATTAGGATAAACAAAAAATCATTTACTAACCATTAAAAAATTATTATGAAACATATAGGCAGAAAGGATGATTACGTACACCTCCTTTAATTATTGCCTGCGAAACAAAATAAATTAATTTTTTTAACAAATAGAATTTATTAAAAAGTACTAAATAAAATACAAAGACTTCTTCTAGGGAACCAAAGAAGGGGATAATAATAATTTTTTAAAATTTATTTTAATCTAAGCTCAACAATCATTACGATAGGAGATCAATCCATGATGAATTATGAGGAATCTAGATTATGGAAAATGTGGATTTCAACCAGTAAACCAAATTAGGCCTAGGATGTTTTTTTTTTAAATTTTTGTGGACATATCATATCTAATAGGGAAACATCCAACCTTTCAGATCTTAATGTTTTCAACTAACACCAAATTATTTGAGCCAAAGTGAATTTAATCTCGTAATAATCAATATCGACATGTAACTTCGACAACAGATAACATGTTCGACATTTCGACCCACAAAAAATTGTTGATATACTTAAAAAATAGTACTTAAAGGGACTCACCTAATTATCCAAAGAAAAAAGTAGAATATTTTTTACATAAATGGTGGGAAAATGCTAGGGGTTTGTTTATTTCTCATATTTAAGGAGGATTTAGAGTGAGAATTTACTAATTCCTTAATTGAAAAACTACATCAAACGAGTTTTTTGTAACTACTCAAAGTAACTATTCATTTTTAATCATTCATTTATACTATTTAAAATAACTTCTTATTTTTAAATCACTCATTTTTAATCATTCATTTCTCATTTATCAGAATAATTCATTTTTAATAACTTATTTCAATCATGTTCTTTTTATCTACTTAAAATAAATTCTCATTTTAAATCAACATTCAAACGAGTTATTATTTCTAACTCTTCTGTATAACAATCACATCCGAACAAGTATTTGATCACAACTCTTGTTTCTAACTCCTCAAAATAACTCGTCAACTAAAACCTCGTCCAAACACCTCCCTAGGCTCCATTAAATTATAGTCTTATGATGACATTGAACTCTACAACTTATATCAAAAGGCAATGGATTCGCTTTTGACCATTATTATTCACTTCTACTTTAATTGAGATTCCTCGTGGATTTTCTTGTTTGTAATTTAAATTCTCTTTTTATATATAATATTAAATTCTTATATACCATTCCATTTTACAAAATTTATAAGCAAAAATAAAAAGAAGTTATTCTGTCTCTTAAAAATTTACTTTTTTAGTTAGAAAATATAATTCAAATTTAAAAACAGGTGATTTTTCCAACTATATTGTCTATTTCTTAGCAAAAAATAACGCCAAAAGAATAGAGTCGTCGTCGTGGTGACTGAACTCCAGGGTCATGGAGCTTTGAATTTCTAATCTTCACTCGCTCTAAAAATGTACTCGCTTTCTTTGACTTCCACGTGGCTGCAGATATTTGTTTTGGTTCAGTTGTAATTATGATTAATTTCCTTAAATAATACTGTTAAACGCAATCAATAGCAATCATACACGTGGCAACAAGAGCTAAATAACGGTAAATGTCGTTGATTTTCTTAAAACAAGTATCCACGTGGCAGTAGCCGATATTTACGGGCTGACGTGGTCAAAGAGGACTACTTAAAAACCCGAAAAAATTAAGCGCCCGGCCGGTTCGACCGCTCATCGTTAATGGCAATGAAGACCCACGCGAGCAGTGGGCGCGTGGTAATAATAGAGAGAACTCATAATCTGCCCAAAATAGTTTTCCTTTTTTATAACAATATTTTTTACTTGAAGAATTATTACATTTTTTTCCATATTCCATTTCAACATTTCACTTTATCATCAGGAATATAATCTTCTACATCAATATATAGTTTATTCTAAATGTAGAGTTTGTGGTTTTTCAAAAAATATATATTGAATTGTGTTTCATTTTAATGTTTTAATCTCAAATATCTAATTTTGTTCTATCTATTTTAAATTAACTTGGAATCTATATGAATTTATTTTATATTTTTTTGTTGAATTAAAAAATATATTCATAGTATTTTATACAAGGAAATTTACCCTCCGCACATTTTACTTTTTGTATTATATTTTTTAATAAAATTTTTAAAATAATTCATCTATAACACATTAATTTTTATTAGTGATAGAACTTAATAAGTGATGAAATAAATCTATGACTGATTGAATTCTATCAGTGATAGAACTCTATTATTGAAATTTGAATTTTTCGTTATAAATGAATTAGTTTTGATTTTGTGTTATAAATGAAAATATTTTACAATTTTTTATTATACATGCAAAATTCCGTGTATACAAAGAGTAGATTCGCCTGTTGTATTTTCTTAAATTAAATTATTATTATTACTTAATAAATTTAACTTCAAATGAGACCGATGAAAGACATTTATACTTTTTAACATATAATTTATTTCATCCAAATTGGATATTTTTAAAGTTAACAAAAAAAAATCCGTCTAAACTAACAAGCACATCTGTAAGTGATATATTTTTTTCAAGCACACAATTAATATAAACAAAAGGGAACATGCTGTCCAAAAAATCACATATATTATATTATTGCGTACTTCTCTAGCCCTTTTAAAATAGAATATCACGTTTACAAACGTTTTTACAGTTATTTCTAATAAAATGGGAGAAATAGTAATTTTGAGTATATTTTGTTACAAATACAACTAAAAAACCTTTGATTTTTTGTTTTGTTGAAAATAATTGTCATGATATACTAAGTTTCTTACAATGGGTGGAGATTTTGTTGTTTGGTTTGTAAGAACTTAAGAAAAGGAAGTTTTCAAATGTTTGAATATAACTATTGCTCAAGTTTAAAATCTTAAGACAAAGTTGTTTAAAAAAAAAAAAAAAAAAAATCTTAAGACAAAGTTTGTTTGGGACTCTACTTGGAATAACCTTTGGAAAAAAAAAATCTACAACATTAAAATTAGGGGACCAATAAACTCTACATAAAGTGTATTACTGTTCTCAAATAATATGAGAGTCAAATACCGATTTTTAAGATGAACTCATGACTATATTGTTGAATTAGATTACCACCAAATAATAAAATTATTAGATCACCAACCCTTTTGATTCATATTGAATTTTTTATGATAATAAGATAGTTAATGTTATAATTTTTAAATTTAAGTGTTTTATTAGTTAGAATAAAGACAGTAATAAATGTAACCGTATATTTTTTTGACAAGTAAATGAACCTCACTAATAATTTTTTTATTAAACAATATAAAAAAAGAATTAGAATAAAATAAATAAAACTTTCATATCATATAGGAGAAAAGACAACAATGATAAATTTTAATCGTATATGAGATTTTAAAAAATAAACTAAAATTAAATAGAGCTTATTCTAAGTTTTTGTGATGGGCCTTTTTTGTTACTTAAAAGAAAATATATTAAGTTTAACAACAATAGAGTGGGGTATTAGAACCCCTAACAAGGGTCATAAACACGCTGGAGCTTTTTTTAGCTTACATTAAAAAAACACACATACAAAGTCTTAATATCGTAAAATAAATTACCATGAAAGTATAAAATAAATCAAAATCAAAGTTTTACCATTTGTTTTTGTTGAAAAATGGTAGATTAGAATTCATAAAAACAATCCCTATTATAGAATCTCTTGTTTGTATTTGGTGATAAATAATCGCTCTTAACTTTTCAAAAACTTTCCATAAACTCTACATCAAATTTATTACTCAATTACTACTAATATCAACTCTCAAATGAGTAGGTTAAAACAAAGAAAAAAAACTCAAATGAGTAGTTTATGACACCAACATTTACTAACAACAATATTAATTCAAACGAGTAGTTAATTTGTTCAATTACAACTAACATCAATCTCCGAACGAATAGTTAATTATCCAATTACTATTCACCATTTGAATCCACTCTACTATTTCGTAACAAATCCAAACAAACTCTAAAAGTTATCGTCACTAAAGGCACTCATGGATAAGGTAAAATAAAGAATGTAGGTAAAAATTTACCCAATGTTTAACTAGGGGCGAAAAAATTTACCTCACTCCAATCCATTTTCCAAACAAAGTTTTCCTACAACACCTCATAAAAAAATCTTCTTTCTTACAACCTTATCTAAAAAAGATTTTCGTACAATCCTTTATATAGACTAGGGGTTTACATGGCCGGATTAGGTAGGGTTGAATGAATTTTTTGGATCAAACCAACTTTTCGGGTTTGCCAATTTACCAACTCGTCCAACCCTATGCATAAATTCAACCCAATCCAACCCTAAATTTTTGGGTTGGATTGAGTTATCGGGTTATATTACTCACCTTTTCTCTCTCTAAGATTCAACTCATAAGCTCATAAATGTATTTTAAATGATGCATGATACTATACTTCAGCCTACTACCTATCTTATTCTCAAAAAAAAAAAAAAAAAAAACTACTACCTATCTTATTAGTGCACATTCTCTTTTTAGATGTCTTACAAATATGCTAAAAATATATTTTATTATTTTATCTTACATATACACACATAATATATTCTTAGTTCGGATTGAGTTGGGTTGAACGAGTAAAAAATTAGCTAACCTAAGAACCAACCCAACCCAACCCGAAAAAGTTATAACCTAACCCAACCTTTGCGATTTGGGTTGTGTAGTCCGAGTTCCTTGGGTTGTCGGTTTTTTTGTACACCCCTAATACAAACAACTTTATTCAAACGAGATTTTCCACCATTCTCTCTTAAAAACAACCTTATTTCAAAAAATTATTCAAACTTCATTCAACTTTCCCTAAATCTCCCCAAAATCAAAACGAAAGTAAAAATAACAATAATAAATAAATAAATATGGGAGTTTAATTATGAAAAAAAAGAGAAATAGAAATTAGGGCTAGAAACCAAAGGTAGGGAGAAGCTCCATCTTTTGCCTATTTAATAACCCAAACAAAACAAACCAAATTACAAAAAGCCTCAAATTGATCAAACCAATCCCCAAATCCCACTTTCCATCTCTCCGCCGTCTGCCGGTCACCATGCAACCCTGCACCAGAGAAATGCAAGCCTTCAACTCTCTCTTAAACCACTCCCTTCAAGACCTCCACGCCGACGGTAACCACCT
This sequence comes from Sechiopsis laciniata, assembly GCA_037833695.1. Taxonomy (NCBI): domain Eukaryota; kingdom Viridiplantae; phylum Streptophyta; class Magnoliopsida; order Cucurbitales; family Cucurbitaceae; genus Sechiopsis; species Sechiopsis laciniata. The sequence goes on along the minus strand of JBBMKA010000009.1, from coordinate 7,750,291 downwards.
CCACCACAACCTCAATCCTCCGCCGCCGCCGCCGCAGATCCAGGGTTCACAGCTCCACCATTTCGATCCAGCCGCCGGCGCCGCCTCCCACGACGACTTCCTCGAGCAAATGCTCAACACAATCCCTTCCTGTTCCTGGCCGGACCTCAACCCTTCTAACGCTAAATCCCCTTGGGACCTCAATCCCATCAATAAGCCGCCGTCTAGAGACATCTCCGACGAGATCGCCGCCACCTCCCCCGCCGCCAAGGCCGCCCTCATGCTCCAGCAACAGCTTTTCTTGTCCAGAAACATCCCCTCCGCCGCCGGAAATGGCCTCCCCCCTATGCCTCTCTCCCAAAACGACGTCGTCGACAATTCCTGTTTCCGGCCGCCGAACTCGGTTCGTTCCGTCACCGATTCGTCAATTCCTCGCCGGCGTTTTTTTATTCTGAACTCTGTTTTTTTTTTGGGTTTTTTTTTTCTCAGGGTGGTTCGATTCAATCGCATAGTTTCGGAGCGCCGGCCGGTGGGTCCGCCGGAGTTTCTCCATCTCAGCCAAAGCAGAAAGTCAGAGCTCGCAGAGGCCAAGCCACTGATCCCCACAGTATCGCCGAAAGGGTAAAACTTCGACTCTGTTTTACTAAACCCATTAAAAGTCATCATCATTCTCCATAATTTCCGGCTGAAAATTTCAATTGGCAGATGTTTTCTTGTGTTCTTGTTTGTTTTCGTTTGACCCAAATCTTGAAATTTTGAAACGAATTAATTGTCATCGTTAATTGAATTTTCTTTTGTCTGGTTGTTATTAGCTTCGAAGAGAGAGAATTGCAGAGAGAATGAAAGCACTGCAAGAACTCGTTCCCAATGCAAACAAGGTCAGTTTCTTCTTCATCTTCTTCAATTTTCGCACCATTTTTACTTTCAATTAATTAATTTTTCTCAAATAAAAAAATAAATAAAATGGAGTTCAGAGTCCATAATAGCTCCCAGCCATAAGAGCTCTGTTCAAGACTGTAACCGCCGGTCAGTTTCGGTATTACATCGTAAATTAACCATTTAATCAGGGTCATTATGGTCATTAATCCCCACCGCGTTGACGGTGAGAAACTAATCTCACGGAAAATTAGGGACACGTGTCGTAACCAAAACGAGGCAGTTACCAACAAAATGACGGGCAAGTAAATATTAGCAACGCCTCTCTTTTTTAAAAAAAAAAAAAAATATTTTTTACTTTCGGTGTGCGTACTTGGAATTTGGAAATAACCTGACCTTGGGGAAGGACAAGGTCTGTAAATTGGAATATTTATGTGGTACTAAATGGGAATTGTAATAAATAAGAAAGAGGTTAAGGACTGAATAATAAAGTTAATAGTTTTGATTAATTGTCAGGTAATTATATGATTAATTAATGATAATGAATCTGAAAAGGAGTTTTGGAATTTCAGACAGATAAGGCTTCAATGCTGGATGAGATCATCGACTACGTTAAATTCCTCCAGCTCCAAGTCAAGGTATGGATTAATCCTAATCTTAATTAATTTATTTATTTTTTATTAAACGTGATTTAAAATTTTAAAAAATATGTTAAAAAGATTCCTTGGGCAGTATTTAATTTAATTAAAATATTGTAAATGGGTTTTTTATTATTTTAATTTATATTCTTATTGCTTGGTGTAGGTTCTGAGCATGAGCAGGTTAGGTGGAGCAGCAGCTGTTGCTCCTCTTGTTGCTGACGTGTCCTCCGAGGTCAGTTCAGTAAATATACATAAAGTTAATTTAAATTAGTTTGTGTTTAATCAATTGTGTGTCTAAGTTGACTAATTTTGCCTAACTAATCTTGTAGATTTAAAGTTAAATTTTATGTCTAATAAGATATGAAGTTTCAAATTTTTTTTTTAATGAAGTTTATCAGTATTTGGTATTGTTTAAATTAATGACTTCTTAATTAGTATATATAAGATTCAAAGTTAGTACTATACAAAATTAGGAGTTTAAAACTTCTATCTACCTACTCTTTTTTGCATATCTGAAAATCGGAACTTTAATTTACTTCATAGGAGTTAATAAAATCAAATCTCTAGGATTTTTTTTTTTTTTTTTTGAGCTTCTAAAACACATAGTAGTAAGAATTCGAACACATAACACATAGTCGAATTCATAATCTTTTGGTTAGCGAGTATACATTGATATCTTGTTGTCAATTCTAGTAATGTTAGGTACAATATAGTAATTAAATGTGTGCTCAATCATTGGTAACTACATAGTTATGAATTAGTTTTCTACAAACATTAAAATATTGTAGTCTCACACGATATATCTCTAAAAATAGTGGAGATGAATACAAATTGATTTACATGCTCATAGATATCATCCCAAAAAAATGATGAATTCAATAGAATTCAGCCCATATATGGTAAATTATTATTTATGGGTTTAATTATTAAAAAAAAAAGTGTTGAAAAATAAGAAAAAGGAATTTTGGGGATTAAGTTAAAGTTTTATTTTATGAGCGGCCCAAAATTCCTTTAACAGAAGACAACAAAAAGAAAAGGGCAAACGCGTGCGAAAACTTTTCTCAGCTTTTGGTTTTCCTGTCGTTTTCATTTATATGTAAAAAGAAAAAAAGGAAAAAAAAAAACAATAATATTAAAATTATACCAATTTCACTAACCAGTAAAAACGGCAACGTTTCAGGGGGGCGGTGAGTGTATGCAAGGAAGTGGGGCCCAAGGTGGCCGGAGTTCAAGTAACGGCGGTGGAAACCAAACGGCGTCAACTAACGACAGCATGACGGTGACGGAGCAACAGGTGGCAAAGCTGATGGAAAAAGACATGGGATCGGCGATGCAGTATTTGCAAGGAAAAGGACTTTGTCTGATGCCAATCTCACTTGCCACGGCGATCTCGACGTCCACGTGTCACTCTAGGAATCCGATGATGAACGGCGGCGGGCCATCGTCGCCGAGCATGTCGGTGCTGACTGTGCAGTCCACAAGCTTGGGGAACGGCTCCGTCTCGAAGCCGTGAATGCGGCGGCGCGTGGAGGAGGATTGACTTTTATGGGTTGTAAAGAAAAAGGAGTCAACTATTTGTAGAAGTCTACGAAAATAAGGCATCTTTGAAATACGGCGCCGTATTGTCGTGGACTTCTTATAAAAACCTACCCCTAACCTAAAGCAAAACCCTAAAAAAAAGAAAAAGCTTTTCCTTTGCACCACATCCCAAGAAACTCTTTTTTTTTCTTTTCTCTCTTTTGTTTTATGGGTTTAATTAAAGCAATTTTTGGTAATTGCTTAATTTGCTTAGCTTATGTGCTTAACCAATCAACCCCCTTTGTTTTCTTACATCTAAATTGTCCTTTTTGTTCTTTTTACTAATTGATTTATGGGTTGTGTTTCTGATTCAGCTATGACTAATGATTTAGAGATAGTTGTTTACAAATTAAGTTCTTTTTTGCTTGTAAATAAAAGTAACACTATGTGTTTCTATAATTAAGTGGTTATGCATGACTTGTTAGTATGAAAATGAGTTATTTTTTGAACTTCTTATTTGACAAAAAATGTTTTTTTTTTCTTTCTATAATTAATGTTGTTATTGGGTTTCAATTAACAGAAAAACTTGTTAACTTCTCGAACCTTCCTGACTTTGACAAGTTTTTTCTTCTTAAATTAATTCAACAATTAAGTCAAGGTTAGATGGGTTTAAACGTTACTTTTTAAAGCAATAAAACAAAAGCAGCTAGTTTTTTTGCTTTCTCTCTCTCTTTGTGAGTTGAATTTGGTACTTCAATTCAAATTGAGAAGGGATCTATTTTTTCTACTAAGGAAAATGTGTTATAATTATGCGTAAATATATTTGCCTTTAACAGATCATTTCAATGAGTTTCCGAAAAAGAAAATTAACTCGAAGAATTAGTTTAAAAAAAAAAAAAAAGAATTTGGCTCTATACTTTTATTTATAATTTTAAATTTTCCCGAATCATTATTATTTTATAGCTGTTAGGCAATAGAATTTGAAATTGTTAGGTGATCTTTCACTAGCCACCATTTTTATAACATATGGTATCTAGTGTTTATGTTCTTTACTCTTCTTTAGCTAAATTTTTTTATATGTACTCTGATTCATTTGATAAACGTTTTTAACAACTTTCCTTTTCTAAAAGATAAAGGATTTTTATCAAAAGTTTGTTCTGTTTTTTTTTTAATGCCTTTTTCAAGAATTTTTATGGAATATTAGCATAATTTTTTTTTAAAAAAATGAAATTGCTTTTTATAATTAAAATATAGATTACATGATGTATACATTATTAGTCTATAAACTTTTTTTTTTTTAGAAGTATTAGTGAATACATAATAATAACATAATAATAATACATTAGATAAAAAAAAGGGTTATCAAATGAATACATAATAATAACACAGTACTTTATAATAGATAAAAAATTGTTTCTACTTTGTTAAAAAAAGAAAGAAAGAGAAAGATGTTTCTTTCCTACTCCCTACAAAAGCAAATGGTAGCTTTTGATAATTGATGAAAAAGCTGTTGGTTCAAATGGTGGAGTAGTTAGCTGAATCCAAAATACAAATAATGCACAATCTCTACAAACTAAAAACAATTTCACGAGATAAACAGTTTGAACCAACAAAATTTGATTGTCAAAGAAGTTCATAGGAAATTAATACTTAAGTGATCACAATAAATTGAACTTCACAATCTCTCAATTTTTAAAACCATTTTGATTATTAAATCAATCCATGATTGTTAGTTAACAAAATAATAATGGTGTTCTGGAAAAAAAAAATAGTGGTAAGATTATATAAGGCTACAAGAAAATTTAATTTTAATCAGATTTATATCAAAGCAATGATATAGAGAGCATTGCACTTGTTCAAGCTTAATGCAAGAGCTCTATTTTATTGTGATCATACCATATGTATTGTGCATCAATCAATAGATAACTTGGTCTTATATATATATATTTGTGCATTATTAGCAAATCTCCACAATTTTGTATTTCTTATCTAACAGGTAAACAATCAGTCTTCTTTTCGTTCAATTACTTTACTACTACTCATTCACATACTTTTTTATTCTAGTGGAGAATAATTTTTTTTCTTTTTTTTTCTTTTTTTAAATGAAGTCCAGGGTTTTCATTAGAGTCGAGTAGCAAGTACTTGATGGGTCATAATATGAGTACTAAGACTGAAAATTTCTACCCCATTATTACAAGCATAAATGAGGTTGAATCTAATTCAAAAGTGTTATAATACAACCTCCTTTAATTTCAACACAAATCATTAGAAAATGGAAAAAAATTTGGTTTTTTTTTAATGAAAGACAAAGTTTACGGTATAGAAAAGCAAATAAGTTGCTTTTAGAGTAAGATTACAATTGAATAAGAATATCCCATGTTTATCTATACGAAGTAAAGAAAAATGCAATAGTAATTCACGGTTGGATGAACCAAATAATATCTTCAATTTTGACTTTGTTTTTTTTTTTTTTTTTTAATGTTTATACTAATTAATTAAACACCCTTGAAAAAGAGTGGGAAGCGACTAATGGGCCCACGAAGACCGACATGTAGTCCACTACTCTTAAAAGTCTTTTATTAAAGAAAATTTATTCAAGAGTCGGGTTAATTTCACACCGATTTTCATCATTTGACTGATGATTTCAACTACTTTATAGTATTATTTCCACAAGATTAATGAAAAAAAGTCTTTATAGATGCGTGTCAATTCAATCCAAAGTTAGGATTTCTCTGATTTTTTCTTAGTTCATCTGTTGGAAAATTCAAACCCGACACACAATTATGTGATAGAGCTAATGTTGTTGGTGTGGTAAGATTTTTAAAGGCCAAAAATTTAAGCCCCTTATGATTATTTGGTTTTTCATTTTTTATTTTTGAAATTTAAATTAATTAGTACTTAAATTTCTTATAATATATTTCATATTTCTTACGATGTATATATTTTTCCTTAAAAAAGGTATATGAATGTCAATCAAATTTTAAAAACAAAAACAAAATTTTGAAAACTACTTTATTTTATTTAGCTTCTTAAACTATAGGTAAGATGTAGATATTCAAATAAAAAAAAACATATAGTAAAATGGTTGTTACAAGTTTAAATTTTATAACTAGAAAACTAAAAACAAAATTATTATCAAGTCTTAAGTGTCAATTACCAATTAGGTGAGTTCAGAATTTAATAAACCTCTGCCATCTATATTTTTTTTTCCTTATATTTCTGTCTAGATCAACATACCCCACCCCATGACTATAATATTTATATATCCAAAAAATCGGTAGAAAATTAATTCCTAAATAAAATTGTCATTGGGATTAAATCCATCTCAAAGAGTTAGTTTCCTCTTTATTACTAGTCCAATCCATAACTGCCATCTATGATGGTCTGTAAGGGAGATTTTCATGCCTAATCAATATTCAAATCATCTCCTGTCGCGAAATTTCTGAAATGGCATTATAAAATAGCAATAATTCTATATGTTACAAGAAAAGTCAGCTTATTGGCTGAATCAGGATGGTTTGTTGGGAAGCAATGGAGGAAAGTTTTCTATGTAAATGAAGAAAAATGTTAATATACCCTCCCAATTGTCATGTGACATTTCCCCATTATCATAATTCGGTTTGTGCACACCTCAACTAATTCATAGTACAACCTCTACTATCATAATAACATCCGATCCAAAATATGTTAAGATCGAAGTAAAAGTATTCCTACATTATAATTTATAGATGAGGGGAAGATCTGCCATCAAATCTATGGTATCATTTTTATAGGAAAAAGGAAGACTATATAAGGGCAAGGAGTAGAGGGTACCCTCCCCAAACATAAGTACTAACCTATAAGGGCCTTCCAGTTTCTTGTAATCACAGCAAAGTTGTAGGTAGTAGGTACACAAAAATTTTGTACCTCTTGAACTCCATCAAGAAGCCAATGACATATTATAAACAAAAGAATCATCCAAACTTAAACTATACTCAAAGATTCTAAGATTGTAAGATTCATCTCAAGTGTCCATAGGGTTGTTTTCACAGCACAGCAACAACAAAACTTCCAGCTACCAGTTTTCTACCTTTTTGAGAGGGAAGATCCAAAGACCAAATTTATTCAAAATGAAAGACTAACTGGCCACAAAAGGACAACGAAACAGAAATATTGAAAGAACAACCCTTGCATCTCCTCTATATTGAGAACGTCCAACGACCTAATTAACCAATCTGTTAGTTAACTTGATGAATTTCCTCGAGATTAAGAGGTTTAAAATTTGAACCAGTAATGATATGTGAGATTATAAAAGATGAGGGAAATCCCTAGAAATAAAAGTACAAAGACGTCTCCAATTAATAAGAAAGTTGTTATAGCTACAGTTGTGAAAAAGAGGGGACTGTTTACACCAAATAAACTAAAGAAACAAAAAAAAGCATAGCAGGACTCCATGTCTTGGAAGATTCTTCTATTTCTCTCTTGCCAAATATTACAGCAAAAAACTCAAATAAAACTTCATAATATAGGTCATTTGTAGTTATGATTGTAATCCCTGCTAGTAGGATTCAGAATCTTGTCCTGCTTATCAATACTCCCTCCAAACAATTCCATTAATAAGGAAAAAAAAGTTATCTGGGGTATTTATCTTCCTACATGCATTTGCAAAGAGAATGACCAAAACTTCGAGAAATTTGAGTAAGGTCTTGAAGGAGCGATTAATGGCTGAAAAGGCCTGTAAACTCACATGTCAAATGCCAAGCATCTAAAAGAAAAATCACCTGATTTGCCCACGACGAGTGGAGGGATGATCCACACTCGGGCATCCAAGCCTATGAGATATCACTTTCTGGCGCTGAACATATTTCCCTTAATGCTAAACAGACTTCCTACTTTGACCTATCTAATGCATTCAGCCAATATTCCCCATGCACTTCACATTTCCCGGATTCAAATTGCGATCAAGAGGTCATTTATATACGGGCACTGGCAGGGCACCTTAAGCAATTGTAAGACCTCCGATTATTCATACTTACCAAAGGAGGGGCAAAAGAGTCATTCAATAGGAGAAGGAACCCACAATTATTCAACTTACCAAAGGAGGGGCAAAAGAGTCATTCAACAGGAGAAGGAATGAGGGAGCATGTTCTACGGGAGTGGGAAATCTGTTCGGAGAGGGAGGGGAGTGCTATTTGTTGGGGGGGGAGTGCTATTTCCCGGATTCAAATTGCAATCAAGAGGTCATTTATATACAGGCACTGGCAGGGCACCTTAAGCAATGTAAGACCTCCGATTATTCATACTTACCAAAGGAGGGGCAAAAGAGTCATTCAACAGGAGAAGGAGCCCACAAT
>JBBMKA010000009.1:7703533-7729122 GCA_037833695.1 Sechiopsis laciniata | reverse complement strand
AGTGTTAATCTATTTCTACGGTCATAATTTTGATCCCTAAAATTGGTATTTTCCCTCAATTTATACTAAAAAAAAAAGAAAAAAACACTTCTATTATCACGCAGTAAAAAATGAAGAAAGTTATATTTTAATATTTTTGAGATTGTGAAATATTCATTTATTATCAATTAGTTTTACATTTAAACACACTACTTAATATAACATTATAACTCATTAAATTGAAATGAATATTGAGTTTAATAAATGTAAAATTAAGATCTTATTTTAAAATGATAAATCCAAAAAAAAAAAAAAAATCATATCGAGGAGGGGAGGATACCACTATTTTCCCACTTTCGTTCTTCGTTTCTTTTTTTACAAATTCATGAATTAGTACATGTATGTAGTAAAGGTTTCTTTTTTTACAAATTCTTATTTTAAAATGATAAATCCAAAAAAAAAAAAAAAAAAAAAAAGAAGAAATAAACACACTTCAACACCCAATTCAATCAAACTAAAAAATATATAAAAAATGAGTGGAGTTAAGATCTAAGGTTGGGTTAACTGGTAAATGGTACAAACTAAAATTTTGAATTAGTTAATAAAAAAAAAAAGCCCAATCCAACGACCACTAATATAAATTACATAAAATCAAAGACAATTTCATGATACTAAAATGAGTGTTTAGTTTTTGGTAATCCACATAACCATAATTTTTTAATATTTGGAATCATAAATATTTTAGATGTTCGACATTTTAAAATTATTATGTTTGTTTTGTAGCAATAATTTTACGGATATATGATAATATTTAGATAATTATATGAGAATGTTTTAAATGTTTTCGTAACTTAATTTATATAATTAAAATTTATAACACATATATTTTTTTATTAATTTAAAAATAAAATTACCATATTGTAGAAGGACATCTAAATCTCAAATGGACATCTCAAAATGGTTGGATGTTTGTCAATGAAAATTTTGAATTATCTCAAAGGGAACGATATCTAAAGTTATAGCATGAAATTGAGTATAATATAATTGGGTACGATCCGTAATAGCACTCTAATTATGAGTTAATTTCCTGCAGATTTTCTTTACATTCAAATGTTATATGATCTGATCTGATATATCTCGTTGCATTAGTCAAGATGGACGAAAGCTAACTGAAAAGTCAGTGATAAAAAAAAAAAAAAAATATAATCTAATTCAACTTTATAGTTTTATCATCTAAATCGTTATTTTCCCATCTTATGGTGCACATCCCCAATTTGAAAAAAAAATTGAAAATCACAGAAGTGGAAAGATGGGGCCCACGACACGTGAAGAGAAGATAATCGGACGGTGTAAAACTTGCGTCAAAAGCGAGATTAGGGCAACGAATCAATCGTCGCTGTTGAGTAATCCAAGTTGAGCAAAACGACGGCCCCACAAAAAACCATGCCCTTATCGTGGTGTCCAATGCTTCCCCTCCGATCGTAAATTAGGGCTCTCCGTACAATGGACATGGAGGAATCATCTCATTGGTGCCTTTTGTCAAAATGTCCGAATTATTGTTGCTTTTGATTGAGTGTGAAAATGGGTATACATCTATAATTCTGTATATCTATATATGGATGTCATTAGCAAAACCCTATTTCCCCTTTCTAATTCCCAGTTTCTGCTGGTGTTGATGATGGAAAAACATGGATTTTACAAGAATGTGGAATGGTGCAGATAAGGTGTTCGATGAAATGTCTGGCAGAGAAAAAAGGGGAAAATATTTGAAGGGGTGGGCTAAACTGACTTTCTGTTTTCTGGGTTTATTGATTCCATAAATGGGTGGGGGTTAAGGTGATGGATTAGACGAGTCAAAGGGAAATTTGTTGGGTTTTGTGAGTGAATTTATGATGGGAAAAATGGGGGAGAGTGATAGCAGAAGGGATAGGAGATTGACAGAAGAGAGTGAGCACACGCTGCAGTTCAATGTATGAAAGCCATACCTTTGCGGGTGCGTGCTCACTTCTCTTTCTGTCAGCTTCCCATCATTTTCCCTTTTGCTTTCTCACTGCCCTGCTCGCTACTCCTATAAACCCTATACTATTCACTATCCCTTTTGTTTCTATTTTTCTCTGGTTTATTTTGTTAGAGCGAAATGTCTGCTGTTCCGTTTCTCACTTTAACTGGGTACCCGCTTCTTTGTTCATCCTCTCTCATATGGACAAATGGAGCAATGACACTGGCTCCTCTCTGAAGTATCAATCGGTGCCTCTGTAGTAGTGTACAATTTCGCCTTCACCATCTTCATATGTCAGTTTGTTCTTATCCATTGCAATATTATTATACTGTATTCTTTGATTCTTGTGTTATTTTTCATGGAAACCCTTTTTTGTGTTTTTTTTTCAATGACATTGATTTCCCTGTAAACTTGGTAGCGCGACTTTTGATGGGAACAGTATGGAGTTTTGACGGTTCAAACTAATTACTATTCATATTTAACGGATATCCTTCAAATATCGATGTTGTTAGTGGGAAAAACCCTGATTACTGTTCCCTTATAAACCACAAACTCCCGGCCATGTTTTGTTTTTGGGGATTCCTTTGATATGTAGCGCATTCTGTGTTTTTTCCTTTTCTATTGTCTTGGTTTCCTGATATTTGGGTTTTTCCATATCTGTCGAATATTTCTTTTAAGTCTGAGATTATTGAAATCTGGGATATATTTATATATGCATTATTTTTCGTTTGCTGAAGAGATTTTGCAGATTTTATTTTGTTTTTTTCCATTCCGAAAACGTTAAATGTCTTGCCATCGTTGGATGCTACTTGGAGAAGGGTGCAAGGTTGAACCGACTCGAGTGCTGAATATGGCAACAATCTCTCGTTTTGGATTTTTAAAGAACCTGCTGTTTTCGAGTCCCAGATATGGAGCTTTCAAGTTGGAAACTTTCCCCATTCAGGTAAACTGATTTGTTTGATGAAAAGATACTCCTGGATTTTTGTTTTCATGTTCCCTTTTCCATAATCATCATTTCTCTGGTTATTTATTTAGTTATTTAGGGCTTGAATATTTCTTTTCTCAGTTTTTGTTTGAGGTTGGGAGGCAACGGGCTGCTTGTTTTTCTCTTCACTTTATCATCCCCACTATCCGGTTTAGAGGTAAAAACCTGTCTGTTTTACTTTTTTTCTTCTTCCTTTTTTTCCCTTTTGTTTGTTTTGTTACTTAATTCTCTTTTTCTTGTTATTTTTATCCTCCTTTTCAAGAAGCCGTGATGTTTTTAAAGTTAATTTTACGATAGGTATGTAGCTTAATGTTCTTTGAGTTCATGTTTTTTATGATCTTCACTTTAAATGTGGGTAATTTTGTCGCGTTTGCTGGGGTATCTGTATAACTATGTAAATGCTGTTCCCAGAATCAGTTGGTTTATGAGTGGTATATACAATTAGTAACTGAGAAAGAGTGTGGTCCCTTGTAAAATCTGACTTCCCAATTAAACTCAACAGTGAGGAAAATTTCTTTAGTTTACATAAATTATATGGTTTATAGAAATTTGGTAGATTGTTCATGTTTTTTCATTTGATTAAAGAAGCCAAGGATTCTCGAATGTTCTTTCCATCCTGAAAGTGCTATATGTTAATTTCGCATTCAAAGGTTTAAAAATCATCACAATCGAATTTAGTCATTGGAAGTCTACAGTTCCAGTGTCAACTTATTTAGAGATGAAATTTATTCAAACAGATGACAGCCTATGAATGACGTTTTTTGCAAAATTATTCTAAAAAATGTGAATATTTTATATTTGTGTTTTAATTTGTTTCTGAATGATTGAGTTTTTCATTGTCTTGCATCCTTTTGACTATTTCAATCTAATTAGTGGTGTATTTACTTAATAATATAACAATTTTTAACATTTTATGTTCTTGTGGCCGAGGATTTGAACTTGTGACCTTTTGGCCTTTAAATCATATATATACTTCATGCCATTTGAGCTATGTGGTCTTTTTGCATCTATTTTTTTTTAATTGGCACATGAGCTGAAAGCTGTCAAGCAAGAATTGCTTGACTCTAGTGTCAAAAGTTTTTAACACCCTCTTTAGATGGATATGTGTTGAAAATAGAAAATATGATAAAATATAAAGTTTGCAACTGTTCATCTTCACATTTAGCTTATTATTTTTTTGAGAAAACATTTAATTTAATTGGCGCATGAGCTGAAAGCTGTCAAGGAAGAAATGCATGACACTAGAGTTAACGTTCTAGTCCTAAGAATGTTTGTTTGTTAGTTGTTACTATAATATTTAATCACTTCAGGTTTCACATGAAATGACACTAGAGTTATAGCTTTTGATAGTTTAAAACAGTGATTGAAATATCATTCTCTTTCTTTATATTTTGTTTGGTTTTTTTCTCATTACTTTTGAATGACATATGACATGAATTTATGCCTCTTGTATTCAAGCAATTTTTGCTTTAAATATAATGATTTGTCATCTAGTAAGAAATGGCTACTGCATTGTCATATAGTACTTCAACTTAAAGGCCGCTTTACAGTACTCTACTTGTTTGTTACATATTTTCATGATTGAGTTATTATTTACCTTGGTAGAACCTGTTTATTTATAAAGACCAGGAAATATAGCTTCGAGAAAGAAATTGTGCCTAACTTTTGATGACAATGAACGCTCCTCAAATATGAGAAACATTGTATTTGTTAGGTGTCGATGTCATTTGTTAGTGTAGTCTTAGTTTATTTTTACGTGTTTAAGAATTGGTTGTGTTCTACTTCCTACTCAAACACCATTTGTATTAGCTATCAATAATGAACTTGCCCTAGTACGACCGTGTATTGCTCTAGTTTGACAAAAAAATTCTCCCTTTGTTTTTTTTCGTAGTTTATTTTATCATTAAGACTCAATTGTTAGGATTAATAAACGTGCATATTTGAAGTTTTCATTTTGAAGGATGACAACATACACATTATTTTTATGTTAGATTTTTGTCTCTAAGAGTTAGGGTCCTAAAAGTTATCTTGACAACCATATGTAGCAGGGTCTTGTAGTTGTCCTGTGAGAATAGTAGATGCATGCATAAGTTAGCCATATGCCTTGGTATATCCGATGCCTATTGAAAGAACATGTTATAGAACTTTTTTCTTTGTGTTAAAGAAAATGAAACATTTTCATGGATTAGTGAGAATATTGCCATATGCCTATTGAAACAATGAAAGGAGGGAAAGAAGAAGCTGGATACAATGGCAAATCAAAGAGTTGGGTGATGGCAAAGCTTGCAAGACATAGATGTTGTAGCCAAGAATAAACCCTAAATATATTGGACAAAGACTGGAAAAGGTGATCGAGACCGAAAACATTTAGGTGATGGCAGGACTTGCAAGACATAGATGTTATAGACGATGAAAGGAGAAATGCCCAATATTGAGCAGGAAATTAGAGTGCCAACAAGAACAATAGCTCATCGGCATTCGTGTGTTCTCATGACCATAAAGTCATTGGTTTGACTCCCCCTCCCCCAATTGTAGTTGAACTAAAAAATTAGGAAATCAAGGAATTACATTGCGAATGGTGGATGTTACAGCTTGATGGTTTGTTTGAAAGTAGTGAACTCCTAATGATGAAGGTCAAGCAATATGTGATCTTTAGCAAATCCCAATCTCGTCGCCCTTATCTCAAGGAAGATGGCTACGTCGACGTTAGTGGGGAGGCCAATGAGAAGAGAAAACAAATGATGAGGAAGTAACCGTACGATTATAGGCGATAAAATAGAACATTTTGTTGCATATACATCCCAGGGAATGATGTTAGAAGCACTTCGATGCAAAGGAGAAACAAGGAGAACATGTTAGTTGTCCTAGGCGTCTAAAGAGTCACGCTTGGTTAATGCGCCATGGGAAGATGGGATGGCAGAGAAGAAAATAACTCGTACAAACCTCGAAATGAGGACAACAATTGAGCCGGTTGTGTTGAAGTTCCAAGGAATGTGGATACCTTGAGAAAATGATCACAGAGCATATCTTAATGAAGAACGAACGATTTTAGCGACGGATTCAAAAGCACCTCTTCCAACTAGTGTTTCTAAGGTAACCTTAAGGCACACACCTATGGTGAGAGGCAAGACGACATGGGGGTCATTGCGCCTTTAACCAAGTGCTCGCCCATTCCATAGCACTTGAAAAACATTATTAAACACTTAGTATTAAACACTATGAAAACTAGATAAGAACCATTAATTTACTTTCCCAACAATTATGCTAAAGCCATTTACACTGTCTAAACTTATTTTTTCTCCTAACTGTTGAATCATGTTAAACCACCAATCAACCCAAGAGTTTAAGCTGGTGGTTGAGATAAATTTAATTATAATAACTAACTCTCCCCTTCACTTGCGGGCTTGGAAATTTGAGAAATGCCCTCAAATGGAATTCAATTTTTAAATGGGAAGGAAACAACTTGGCATGGATTCAAACTCAGGGCCTGCCCTGCTCTGATACCATATTAGATTGTATGAACATCCATCTCAAAATCAATTGGTGATGAGAGGAGTAGTCTACCTTTCTTATATATTGCTATGATATCTCTACTCTTTCCAATGTGAGATCCTAACACTAACAACCATACTTCATTTTCCAGGCAATCATAATTCAATTGACATGATGTATGACCTAATTAATGGTCACAAGGTTGTGCTCAAATTGCCACCCCAAATGTTGTTGAATTAAAAAAAACAATCATACTTAATTTCTAACTATTGAATGGTGCTGGTAGAATGTAGCTTATTTTTGAACAAGGTTGGATTCACCACTAAATCCAAATACTTTATCTCCTTGTAAGTGAGTGAGTGAAGTGTTAACACTCTGGTCCATTGCCTTTTTTCCAACTTATTCAATCCCATTATAAGAGACTTCAAAATAGCAATCATCAGCGGAGGAAGAAATTGGAAGACTTATTTTGGCTACTATCAAAATCGTTGAATAGATTGAACTATGTTCCAAATTTTAACCATAACAATGACTATGGTTCCATGGCACACTCTTGAAAGTGCAAGTCTGCAGCCTCAGTGACTATACTGTGATATAGAATACTGCCTTGGTGTTTGCACCCTTGGTTTAGTCATTTCTGCCTGCTATTAGTCATTATCTTTTTTTAACAATATGGATGATGGCCGCTTTGTTGAAATTATTAGAGCAGTTTCTCTTATTCAGTACAAGTCTGAAAACTTAGAGAATCTCCAAGGGAGCGGGAGGAAAGATCATATATCTTGATAGTGGGATAAGGTTGGGTAAGTAGGAAGATATCATACTTATTTATGGTGCATATGAAATGTTCGCATGCCTACTGAAAATATTAGACATCAAATTTTAAGTTGATGCTAGTTCAGATGTTTGTGCATGGGCACGTTTATTTAGAGCTTTAGTTTTAGTTTCAGACAAGAAAGCCAACTAAACCGAAAAAAAATTCATCGTATGTTCTACTGTGTTACATCATAGGAATGCCTGCCTTAGAAGGAATATTGGGAGTTTGGGAATTGAGTGATTGTTGGTGTCTGGAGTGTTCTCAAGAAAAAAGGGGAGAGTGTCGTATGTTTTAGAGTAGCTTAGTCTTGGATATCTTACCATTCAAGTGATATCATTGCAGTTTGAGCCAAAAAGAGCAGTGCTCTAGTGACACCATATACAACCTTGTAACTAGGAGGTTACCGGTTTGAAACCCCCATTCCCAAATTTTGTTGAGCTCCAAAAAATATCATTGCAGTTCGATTCCAATACGGAGATTTAATGATTAAAGAACCTCGGCACTTCCCTAGGATGGTATGGTTTGGTAGATCATGGAGGGCCTGTATAGTATGATGTGTTTACTTGTTCCTGCTGCTATTGTATGGTGTAAATAGAAAGAAATCTTATTATGCAACCAGAGATCTGGTATTTGACTGTTCAGTGAATATTTAGTTTATACTTCGATCAACAACTTACATGACATTAACAATGTTACCGAAAAGTAAAAGTAGAAATGTCCATGGAATATAATCCTTCGTTTTGTTTTTGTTTTTTTTTTCTCTTCAGAACCACCATGAAACAGGATCGGCCATGTACAATTTCCCAAATCAGGGTGAATGCAATTGCAGAAGGTTCAGATTCAAGCTGCATCACTTGCCCATTTCCTGCAAATGGATGCGGTACACAAGGAAGGAGTTTAACCTCTAAATTCAAAGGCATCGTGCCTCAGCAGAATGGACACTGGGGTGCTCAAATTTATGCCAATCACCAGCGTATTTGGCTCGGGACGTTCAAGTCAAAAAACGAGGCAGCCATGGCTTATGATAGTGCAGCTATCAGAATCAGGAGTGGAGATTGTCATAGAAACTTTCCTTGGACCAAAGTCACAGTTGAAGAGCCAAAGTTCCAGAAACTTTACACTACCGAAGCTTTGCTTAGTATGTTAAAGGACGGTTCTTACACAACCAAATTTGCTGAGTATTTGAGAGATCGTTCCGACAGTGCACGAACATCGGCTGGTGTCTCTACAGCAAAGATGAATAACAATAAAGGGACATCTATTAAGCAGCTTTTTCAAAAGGAGCTAACACCAAGCGATGTTGGTAAGTTGAACAGATTGGTCATCCCAAAGAAATATGCTGTTAAATACTTCCCTCGCATATCAGCTAACACAGTAGAAATTGTGGAATGCACCAATGAGGATCATGACGTGCAGCTAATATTTTTCGACAAAATGATGAGACAGTGGAAATTTCGTTACTGTTACTGGAAAAGCAGCCAAAGCTACGTGTTTACGAGAGGTTGGAATCGATTTGTGAAGGAAAAACAACTGAAAGCTAACGACACTATAGTTTTCTACTTGTGTGAAGCAGCAAATGCAAGCAATGCTAAAACTACATTCTGTGTGGTGGATGTTAAAAATCGCAACAGTGATGGCAGCAGCTCGGTTGAGAATGAAATGGCGAGTAGCGAAATGCAGCTAGATTTAGTGCATGTAGAAGTTGAAGAATTAGTGTTGCCTAAACTCATAGACAATGAACTAAAAGATGATGCTAAAGTTAAGGGCTTCAAACTATTTGGAGTGCATATTAAGTGAATGTAAGTTTTGTCATTCCTTTATCCATCCATCATTTTTGAAATTTTTTTTAAGTAGTTTTGTAGTGATGGAATCACATACCTTAAATAATCATTTAAGGTTATGAATGAGGAGTAGAGCAATTTAGGTCATGTCAGGTATGACCTATGTTTTGAAGTCCACACATGTAGTTTAATTTAAGCCACATTTATGGGCTTTAAAAAATAGGTTATGAATTGCTCTCGATCCGGAGATTTGTTTTTGGGACCATGCTACAATTAACACACTCTATTATTAATGTGGAGATTTGAACGTTTGACTTTAGCGTCGTGTTATTTCATTTAAATCAATGTGTTATTTCATTTAAATCAATCTATATTGGTCACATACAAATTAATATTTTACGGATTTTTTGAACAATCAAATTTTTTGGTGTATTGCTGCCTTCTTATCTCGTAGTGTGATGTGTCTATGGTGCCTGCAAGCTGGTCGATATGAAAATGATAAAAATTTTGTTAAGGAAAGGAAGATGTGATTTGTTTTTTTCTTATTGTTTGATTGGTTAGTTTGCCCTCTTACATTGTTCAAGTTATGATTTTTAGGCATAGGTTTTTTTTTTTGAAGTCATGGAATAAAGTTATGAGATGTTATTTTCAATGCCAAATATTTATTGAATTTGCCAAAATCAGCGCAGTTCAATGAATTTGCCATAATAATGAAAAATGAGAAATATTTAAGTTATGTCCGGACATACTTAAATATTAATATTCACATATGTGGTACAATATGGGTCACAAATAATTTTTTTTTTCTTCTTTTTATTTTTTTGGGTTTAAAATAAAGTAGAATGTGTCTTATATTGATGGATAATGTTATTTAGGTCATGCCCGAGCATGATCTAAATATTTTTTTATAATAATTAAGTGAACATTTAAAATTGATAGATTATGAATTTAATTGTATATATATATATATATGAATGTTTATAAATTTGTTTGGACAATATATTTTTTAAAAAATATATCAATCTTAGGTTTATTGGTAGGTGAGCCATAAAATCATATGCAATAAGCGATTTAGTGGAGTTTTCTTCAATAAATTAATCTTATCATGTTTGATTTAATTTTTGTATATAGTGTATGATTGTTTCTCTTATTCAAAGTGTCTTCTTTGTGTAACTGCCGCTTATACAGTTTTATTTATCATGATAATATAAGATAATACAACAAACAAACAATTCACACACCAAACTTTCTTGGAAAAAAGAAAACCTTAACTCTAACAATTATTTTTTAAAATTAAATTTCCATTATTGTGAAATGTATGCTTTTTTCCAAATTCCAATTCCTGATATAGTTTCGACTCAAGAGGAGCAAATTTCCATCTAACTTTGTTTCAGGTAACTTTATTAGAATTTAAAGAGAATGCTAGTATAGGGTGGGCATCACCTTTTTCATCTTCATTTTCATGTTCGCCTTCCAAATTATTCTCAACTTAAAAAATGAGTATATCGTCATTTCGGGTCTCAAAATCGAAATAACCAAAGAGTTAAAATATTATTTAAGTTCATATGTTTTGAATTTTATTATGTTTTAGTTCATTCACCTTTAAATGTGCATTTTAATTTTTGTTCACATTATGTTCTATTTGTTTAACAATGTTATTATTAGACCAATTTCAAATAAAATTGAATATTTCTGCAACATTAAAAAAAAGAAAAAAAAAAGATGGGTAATATAATCCATGGAGGAAAATGAGTGGTTCAAAAAGAAAGTTGTGAAGAGTCATTGGGTGAACCTTTCTATGGCTTAAAAAGCCACTTCCCCAAACCATACAATAAATAAAAAATCTTTATCCCAAAATCTCTTTTTCTTACTCTATTTATGTCTCAATATTTTTCATATCACAATGTCTCTTGCATTATTATATCAGATTCATATCAATACTGTATCTTTTGTTTAAATATAAGTAGTTGATAAGATAAAAGTCAATAAAAGTACCACTCATTTGGTATAAGCTTGTAAATATGAGATTATAAGTTTGAATGAACCTCCTTTCATAAGTTGATAAGATAAAAGTCAACATTTTCTATAACTTAATAATCATGAGATTATAAATTTAAATTCTTCTTATTTAAAAATATGGAATCCAAAAGTTGATAAGATTTAAAAAAAAACTAAAACAAAGCTTACAAACAAAAAAAGGAAAAGCTCTATTTAATAACTGTTTCATTTTTAAAAAAGGTTGGAATCTTCTTCCTAAGACCTGTTTGTTTCATCTCTGAAACAAAATTTTGAACTTCTTAAACTTTGACTTGATTTTTTATAACATACCTAAAATGTAGGCAATATAATAAGAATGAAAGTATTTGCAGCCTTAGTTTTTAAAAATTAAATCATTACCTAAAATAATCGTTTTTTTTTGCTTTTAATTTTTTAGAGCAATAGCCAGCCAGCCAACCAATATGAATAATAATTCAACCGATATAAATATATGTTTATAATCAAAAGGTTATGAATTCAAATTCTATAAGAGAAAATTGAATGAAAATGGAGCTTATGAAAGAGATATAGTTAAAAGATGAAACTTTATTCCCTTTACTTGTGGAAAATAAAACCAAACATAGAGTGGAATAATAATATGTGGCCAAAATCCATGTGAAGCTTTGTGCCAAACACATCATGTGACCTTCCCACATGCTAGGGACTCATTTTCTTCTCTTGATGTAAAAGAATTTATCACTTTATTCAAAATTTAAGTATGAGATTTGATGCACTTTCAGTCACTTCATCCCTAAGAAGGAAGTTGAGTTAAAAATTGGTTTCCTTTTTGTTGTTTTGGGAGATAATAACCTGTTTTAATTATTATCATGAAGTGACTCAAGTGGTCAAAAAGAGTTTTGAGATGCTTAAAGTGATACATTCAATCTATGGTAGCCACCTACTTAGGAATTAATTTTCTACGGTCTTGACATCCAAATATTATAGGGTCACGCAATATGTCTTGTGACATTAATCGAAGTGTACCCAAGTTAGATCGGACAATCACGAATATAAAAAAAAACCCTGTTTTAATATTTTGTTGTTAGAAATTTTGGTATCAAATTTCATTTTCACAGGAATCAGAAATTATTGGTGTGATTGAATGAATGGAGTCCTAAAGCGAAATGGGAAAGATGGAGTAGATATTAGAAAGCTTTACAACTCATTATATGGAGTATATATATATTTTTTATTTATTTTTTATTTTTTAATGAGTATCTGGTCCACCTTAGGTACAAATCAGTTACCATATTTAGCTATCAAAAAAGAATTTAAAAAAATTAATTTTATATTAATTTATCATAACTTTCTTAATTACTAAGTCAAAATTTATCGTAACTTTCCTAATTACTTGGTCGAGATAGTTGGTGAAATTTATTTGTAATTATTCGACCAAAATTAGATTTATAAATATAAAAATAGTTTAATTTTTATTAGATTAGTCCATGATAGTCGGAGAATTTAGTTTTAAACATTAATGAGAACACAATAAAACTATCACTAAAGTGGTTCAATTGATCAAAGAGAATCTTGAGGTGTATAAAGTGTTAGGTTCAATCCAAAGTCGCTACCTATTTAGAAATTAATTTCCGACGACTCAAATAAGTTTAGATAACCAATAGTTGGTTTGAAATAGTCATGAAAATTTTGAAGAACCTTATTCTATCTCTTGATTCAAGATTACTAAAAGAGCCATGTTAGGAAAGAAAAAGTAGAGAGTGCTCGTTGAGATGGAATACTATATTCTATAATAGTGTATCCAAACATACCTTAATCTCTTCCCATACAACATAGTATATCAACAACAAAAAAAAAAGAATCCAAAAGCCATATACATTTCATTCCAATATGATTGATGAGAAAGGCATGTTTACTTATCCCTGTAAAAAAGCACATAAGCATTAAAGTACAAATTTAATTGTTTAATCATTCTAAAGTACACAACGGTTGAAGAGAGAGGAGAAGGCCCAAAAGATTCACTTTACAATTCCTCAAATAATTTCTTATTGTCATTTTACTTAAAAATATTATCCTTACTTATCAGTACTCATCTATTTTTTAATTTCAAAAAAAAAAAAAAAGTACTAATCTAATTTTTAATTAAAAAAAAAAAAAAAGTCAAAATTAAATTGGCTCCTGATTGTGTTGTTTCTTGCTCTGTTCTTCAAATTCTTATATCTCTTCAAAGAAAAAAAAGAATATTCAGCTTGAAGAAAAGATGAAAATGAAAGGATTAAATGATTGCTTATAAACATAACATGATGAATAAGAACGAAACACTGAAACATAAACGATTCTTTAGAGATCGAACTGAGCTCTCACTGCTTCATCTTTCTCGTTTTCTAATTCAAATTCATCAGCAAACAAACAACGCCATTATTCTAGCAATGGCGTCTAATATAAGAAGATACAAAACCCAAATACTAGAAATTAATTCAAATTCTCAAGCCAAGTTCTCAGCCGGTGATGTCCAGACAATGTCTTTCAGCGCCGGCCGGAGCTCTTTGCTGCAGAACTGGTTGTATTCCAAGGTGTCGCCGTGATCTTTTTTCACCTCCACCACCAGCAACGACGGCGTTACGGCGAAGATCTCCGCCGCCACTGCCAGTTTCCCTTTTCTTCCACACTCTTGGCCCTGCAATCTGACTCTGGATTCGCTCTTTTTTATGCTGAATTTCCCCGCCTTTGCCACCTCTTCCAGCTTCGATATCACGCTGCTCGCCGGCCTCGTCGTCGCGAATCTCAGCTCCTCTTTCTCCTCCCTCTTCTTCTCCTCGAACAACGGCGACAAATCGAACCCTTCTGATAATGAAATTATATGGAAGGCATTCAACGTCTCCGGCGGCTGTAACTTCTCATTGCACTCCTTGAATTCCTGCTCGGCTTTCGTAATCAGAGTTTTCGGTATGGATTTACGAAACCAGGAGGATTCCATGATCTTCGAAGTTGTGATTCTTGTGCTTGGATTTGGATCCAGGAGTTTGGTGACTAATCGACGGGCTTCCGGTGAGAACCACGGCGGGCACTTGAAATCTCCTCTGTAAATCTTCCTGTACATCGACACAATATTTTCGTCCTGAAAGGGAAGAAATCCAGCCAGAAGAACGTAAAGGATGACTCCACATGACCACAGATCTGCTTTAGCGCCGTCGTATCCCTTCTTTCCGACGACTTCCGGCGCTACATACGCCGGAGTTCCACAAGTTGTGTGCAACAATCCGTCCTGTTTCAACTGCTCTGAAAATGCGCTGAGTCCAAAATCGGTTACCTTAAGGTTTCCGTCATCGTCGAGAAGGAGATTCTCCGGTTTCAGATCCCGATGGTAAACTCCACGGCTGTGGCAGAAATCGATCGCAGAAATCAGTTGCTGAAAGTAAACCCTAGCCAGATCTTCTCGCAATCGACCTCGAGAAATTTTGGAGAACAGTTCGCCGCCTCGAACGAGCTCCATCGCAAAATAGATCTTCGATTTGCTCGCCATAACCTCGTGAAGCTCGACTATATTCGGATGTTTCACCATCTTCATCACAGAGATCTCTCTCTTGATCTGCTCCATCATGCCTACTTGAATAACCTTCTCTTTTCCGACGATCTTCATCGCCATGTTCGTCCTCGTCTGCAGATTCCGGGCATGGTACACCTTAGCAAAAGTTCCATGTCCCAGAAGCCGACCTAGTTCATATTTTCCATGGAGCACACCAGAATAACCGTCTCTATCCTTTTCCGCCATAGATTCGAACTTTATACACAGATTCAAACAGAAATACAGGTATATACTACGATTCTTTCACGCCTTTTTTCTTTTTTACTTGATTAAAGCGTAGGAATAGAAATTTGAAGAGAAGAGAAAGTGGGAAAAAAGATCACCCGTCTTCAACATGTTTCCGGTGACAGTTCCGGCCACCGATGCACTTTCCAGCTCGGCCACTGGAGATGTAATATAACAACAAAGCTCCGATCATCTCTCTGCATTCCCTAAGACTTCTTCTTCTCTGCAAAATGAGTCGCTGAGTTTTTTCTTTTTTTTTAAAGGATTTTCAGAGAGTTCCGATCACCGGCGGAAGTTAGTTTCTTCGTCTTTTTGATTCTCTGAACATTCTAGCGTTTTAAACGCAACGGGGGATTTTGAAATTACCTTTTTGTCCTGTGGTACAATATGATCGGACGGTTGTTATATGATCTTGATTTTGAGCAGGTGTCAGAATCGTGGCGGTTAATTGCTTCTGCTATTTGCTTGACGTCATGGCTTTGACAACGGTCCATTGGTGAAGTAAATGGGCCATAGTGGTGGGCCTCTAAGTACAAGGCCCACGTCTTAAAACCGCCTATGGTATTGCATAACTACGAGTCTATCCTTTTCAGCTGTTTTCCGTCAGTCAGCTACAAATAAAGAGGTATATGGTGCAAATTGGGTTAGGTTAGGAAATTTTTTTCGTCAATTTGTCAATTCTTCAATCTGTCTAACTCTATGCACTAGTACAATTCAACCCTATATTTTAGTATCGAATTGAGTTTTTGAATTGTGTTAATCTTCACTTTTCTAAAAAAAACTCAATTCAAATCCTATAAAAATGATATTATGCTTGAACTTAAGATGTCTATCTTATTAGTGTATATTTTTTATTAATATATTAAAATTTTATCTTATTAATATTATTGTTAATTGAGGTAAGATTTGACTGATCTAAGTTTAGAACCAATTCAATTCAATGAAATAGAAAATGACATAATTAACCCTGCTGGTTTGAGAAAGGAATCGTCGGTGGTCAGGTGGAAATAAACGATGGCCGGAGCAGACTCTCAGGCAAGTGGGTTGGGATTTTGGAAAGGAAACCATCAAAATAATTGAAGATGACTTGACGTCAGCAAAATAATAATATGGATATAAATTATTAATTTTGCATGGAGTCATGGGCCCAGCCCGGCCCAAGCGGCTACGTAACGTCCGTGTAAGACGACCGCTACCGGACAAAATCCAATTTCAACGACACAATTCTAGAATCACATTTACTGGGTTGTTCAAACAATTTAAATAATCTGACCCAACTCAAATTATTTTAATGAATTGAGTTGGGTTGAATACATTTTTTTAAGTTGGATTGAGTTTAAAATCATGAATTTTTTCATGGAATAAGTTGAGTAAGTGTTGACTTAAAATTAACTCGAGTCAACCCATCAGCCTGAATTGATTATTTAGTTTTGTTTTTTACCTATAACATAATTATATTTGCATATATTTATTTATTTATTTTATTATTGTTATACTTTTTATTTTTTAATATTTTTTAAGTCTTTATAATCTATATATCATGATAAAAATATAGACTCAAATTATATCATCTATTTTTATTGTTTTTAATTATCTATTTGTTTTATTGAATTTGAATAAGTTAAGATCTTCTATAAACATGATTGTAGGATTAATGATGAATGGCTTTTGATTGGATTTTTTGCATATTTAATATTTATATTCATTATATTGATATGCTAATAATTGAATATTGTATTTTGTTTATGTATAATGTATGACTAATTTGATAAAAGATATCTATATTTGCTATGTATTGTTGAACCCAATGACCCAACTTAACCCAACTTAAAAATGTAAGGATGAATTGGGTTGGATTGTCTCTTTAATTTGATTGAGTAGCTGGAAAAGTGACCAACCCGAAAATTTAGGTTGAGTTGAAACTCTCCTTCAACCCAACCTAACTCATGTACACCCTTAACACTCTTTTTTTTTTTTTTTTTTTTTTGAGAAAAGGTACGACAAATAGGGTTTCACAAGTTTTTTTTAAAAAAAATTACATTCAAATGAGTTCGTGAAGACTTAAAATAACTACTCATTTTTAATTATTCAGAATACTTCGTAATGTCAAAAATTTTCATTTATAATTATTCATTTTTATAACCAATTTACAAAAATTCATATCCAAACGAGATTGGCTACAAATCCTCTACAAAAATTCACTTTTAAATGAGCTATATATTATCTGCAATTACTCTACAAAAATCTGCATTCAAACGAGATATTACAAAAATCTAAATTTCTAATCACTTAAAACAATTACTCGTTTTAATTACTCAAAATAACTCTTCATGCAATTACTCATCCAAATATCCCTCATCTAACCATTGCCATTAAAAATATAAAAT
The DNA here is from genome assembly GCA_037833695.1 of Sechiopsis laciniata. Taxonomy (NCBI): domain Eukaryota; kingdom Viridiplantae; phylum Streptophyta; class Magnoliopsida; order Cucurbitales; family Cucurbitaceae; genus Sechiopsis; species Sechiopsis laciniata. Next base: position 7,711,879 of record JBBMKA010000009.1, on the reverse strand, counting down.
TTTAAAATCATTCAAATAAGTATTAAAATAGATGAAATTTGACTTAATAATAATTGACATATATCTATTATTAAAAAAATTGTATGATTCATATATAGAAACTCCAATAACATCTTGCATAACTCAATAATCAACACCAAATATTATTATTGTAATAAATTTTTTTGGGGGGAAATTATAACATAAGACTATTATCGAATATTTTTGGTAGTTTAATTTCACTTAATTTTTTGTGTAAAACTTGTAAACGGAAAAAAAAATGTAAACAAAAGAATCGTATGGATATCCATGATCCATGTTTATCTATAAACACAAAAATGTAATTAATATACTCAAATTAATTTCCTTTTTTTGTTGAGAGAATCATGACCTTACAATAAGAATAACAATAGGATTGAGTGCATATAGGGATAGAAGTCTATGGTTTTTCTTAGTTTTTTTTTTACAATAAGGTTTATAATTTCATGTATTAAGTAGTAAACTTACATGTCATGTGAAATCTATTTATGATTGAAGTGTGGAAATATTAGTTGAACAAGTTGGTCTGAGTTCCAAATTATTAGCCATCTTCTAGTTTTTTCCCTCGACATTTTCCCAATTTATCTTGGTCATCCACCGATTATAATTATGTTTTTTCAAAATTAATTTTTTATTCTTCTCTTAATAGTTTTTTTATTTTTCCATAACAACTTCTTATTTTCACTATAACTAATTTCACTCTCGTTATATTTATTAATTTGTTTTTCCATAATCGTTTTTTTTCATCTAAACATAAATAATTATTTTCTCATGATCATTCTCTTTACTCTAAACACAAGTAATTATTCTTCATATAATCATTCTCTTTCTATTCTCTCCCTAATTTTCATTGCCTTCATAATCATTTTCATCCTCTTTTCTTAAACACCTCCTTAATTTATTTGAGAATAAACTTTTAATTATATATTTAAATTTCAAGTATTTGTCAGTTGTCTCATTCTACTATACCCACATTTTTTTGGGGTCTATAATCCATTCATTTTTGTCTCAAATAAATTTAATGATTGCAAACATGGAGATTAATATATTTAAAACTATACTAACTGTTTGTTAAATAATTGACTACTTATAATTAGTTTATGTCCCAAAAAGAATGCAACGCACATTGGAAAAAAGTACCCAGAAGGAAAATCACTTTTTTTTTTAAATAAAGGGAAAATAATTATAAATATGATCATTTAAAAAAAAAAGCAACAATAGCATACGTATTAATAATAATAATGTAAATAATACATAATACTGTATTAATTATTGATAATACAATGATCTTCAAAAAAAAAAATTAATAATACAATATTAAAACATGTTGTTGATTATAAATACAAATATTTTAAAATTTGACTACATTTATAATTATTCATTACAATTTTTCTAAAATAAATTCAAAGACAGATGAAATCCTTCAAAAACCAAAATGAAGTAATATTTATTGAAAAAAAAGTAGTCTGAAGAGTTTATGAATTAAATTAGATATTTAGAATAATTTTTTAGGGTAAATTTGAATTTATTTTTCCAAAAGTTAATATTTTTTGTTTTCTTGTAAGATCAATTATATGTGGTCTTGTAGAAAAAAAACATGTGGCTTTAAATCATCCGAGTTGTATTGTACGGCACAATAACCAATGAAAATAATGCAAGCAATGTTTCCTTTAAGGCTATAACAAAAATGAAAGAATAATAAAGAAAACAGTTTAATGTGCTTCGATAAAATCATAAATAATTAATGATAAATTAATACTCATTTATTATGGTTATTTTATTTATCCTATTTTTTTTAAAAGTCAACAATAATTAGGTAAAGATTCGAACCATGTTGAATAACTCAACCTAAAATAGGTTATTCATATTTAAAAAAAAAAAAAAAAAAAAAAAAAAAAAAAAAAACTATAACTCTTGCTTAAAAAAATATTGAAATTTCAAATTATTAATTCATTAAAAAAATCTAAACATTATAAAATAATTTTATTGCAATATTGAAAATGAACAACAGTTATTCTCATTTAAAAGTATAAAAATATATTATATTTTTGGTTCGAATAGTGAAATGGTTCATTTAATCTTATTGAAGATGTGGAAATTTAAGAAAGGGTATATATGATGTAATATATTATTGTTTATTTATTCATATGAAAAAAGCATATGTAAGAAATAATTCAAATAGTATTTTTTGAAATCATTCGAATAATAATTTCAATAGGAAGGCTGATAGATTTGACTAACTAGTCTCATTTATGAGAATGAGGACCTCACAACATTACATATATATTGATTACATCATATTTTCTAATTTTTAGAAATTAAATTATTATTTTTATATCTATGATTGTTCGAATCGGTTTACACGCACCTCGACTATTGTTATAAAACATAAAGTCATATCTTACAACATTTAGATGTGAAAAAAATTCGTAAGAAATTGATTTCTAAGTAAGTGATAGATTGAACCATTCAACGATCTTAGTTTTTCAAGACCTTTTTTACTATTAAGTCATTCCATAACAAGGTATATTAATCAAATTAAAATTTGATCTCAAGATGAACATTCATCTTAAATTTAATGGATTAGGAAACATATTTTTATAAAGGAGGTGAAACTTGCCCACTTTTCTAATATGAAAATTTTCAACATGTCATTTTAAAATGATATCTATTTGATATCTATTTAAATTCATCAATTTTTAATTGAATTTCAATTTCATTTATAAAACTAATTGATAGGAGAAAAACCTAACTCACTTAATTTCTAATTAAAGTTGCAAGACATCTCATTTTTTGAATGAGATTTTCAATAATTTTCAAGAGTGATTAAAAAAAAAGTACTAAAAATCGAGAGCCAAATTATCCAACTTAATCATTAACTTATAAAACAATTCAAAATATTAAATATTGTTAAGTTTTTATCTTATCATTCTCAATTCTACTTTACAAATAAGCATCTCTTAATGATTTTACAGTAAATTTAACTCAACCTTACAATAAGTCACAATTTTGAATTCTTCGATCCATACTATAATAAAGTATTGTTCTTATAGATAACTTAGAACAAAAAGGCTTGGATAGATATTCCATAGGAAAAACTCATAGATATACAACAAAAATAAGAATAAAACTGTCTTAAAATACTATTACAAGTTATAGCATAGTCCTAAAAAATTAAAATTAAGTACATATTTTTTTTAAATGGAGATTCCAAAAGCCTTCTCAAAAGAAATAATTTTTGGGTATGTAGGAATGGTACAATTACTTAATTAAGGGGGTGGGTAGCCAAATGACATTATCCTGAATTATAATTGGAGCAACAAAGTATGGTCTGGTGAAGGTTTCAATGGGCTTTTGTTCATGTATAATTTATCTTTTAAAAGTATTTTATAAGGAATAAAAAAACAAAGATAGAAATAATTGAATTCGTCTTATTCGTCGCACTGTGCACATCACAAGACAAGATTCTTTCCGTCTAATTAAAATTTAGGTTTGAATATTATTTTTTGTCTCCTATATTTCTTAGAATTTTAAGAGGTGTTTGGATGAAATTTTGATAATGAATTATTTTGAGAAGTTAGTTTGAGTAATTAAAAAATAAGAATTGTAATAATAAATCTGCTTGAATTTTTTTTTCTTTTTTTTTTTAAGCAGAGGAATTAGAGTGAAAATCTTGTTTTGAAATAAATTTAAAATGAGTAATTGTTTTGAGTAGTTAAAAAATAATGATTAAAAATGAATTATTTTGATTGATTAAAAATGAATTATTTGAAAATAAGGAGTACTTGGTCTCAAAACAAAAAAATAGACTCTTAGTGTTAACTTTAAATTTTGATTCTTTATAGTTTTTATTTTAAATCTTGTACTTCAAAAGTTTTCTCTTTTTTTTTTTTTTTTTTTGAATAGTACTTCTAAAGTATTTAATTGAAATCTTCAAAAGAAAAAAGAACATATATAAAATATAAAATTCTATAATTAATAGAGTATTTTCTTTTAAATATATATAATACCACAAACCAAATTGGTTATATTTTTTTAATATATATAGTAACATTTTTATTGTTTTTTTTAAGTAACATTTTTATTGAAACTGTCTTTTTTTTTTTTTTTTTTTTTTTTTTTTTTAATTTCAATTGGGTTTCTAATATATTCGAAAGAAACTCCAAATACGCCACTAAGAACAGTTACTTAACGTCATTAGTGTACACTCAATAGATTACAAATATCTTTTTTTTTTCTAAAAAAGAAAAGTGTTTTAAATCTTAAATCATATCAAACTTACTTTTTAAAGCAGTTTAAAATATATTTCTACTAATATTTCACGAGTATCTTTCAAGTATTTGTTTAAAATATGTTTGACTTAAAACTAGTATTCCCATCCACAGCAAATGTTACATTGAAAATATTTTGCACCATTTCTAATTTGAGTATGTCAAATTATAGAAAACCTGCATTATTGGTTTGCATATGTTCTTTTATTTAATAATTATAAGTTTGAATGTTTGAATCTTTTATCACTAAACTTGTAATGCCTGGTATATTCTAAACAAAAATTATGTTGATGTCCCATCTGATCTTCGGTTTTTATTATGTGGGTCACCTGCATTAAAATTGTTTAATTACACGTAAATGGTTAAATTAATCTCATTTATCCTAATAACTCATTAAAAAATTACTCAATGGGTTGGTGACACAATTAATTATCTTGATTGGTGTTAATCTATTCGAACTTGAAAATCGATATTTAGCTTTCATATTATTTGAGAGCAACAGTGTTATCTATGTAAGATTTTTTGGTCCCCCTCCAATATATATACTAAAAAAAACTTCGTTAAAAATTTTACTTTAAAATTATTATAAAAAAGGGATTTTTTTTTTTTTTGTTAAATACTATATCTGTCCTTAAAACTTTTAAAAACTCAATTTTAATCTCTACCCTTTCAAGTTTGTTACATTTCTTTTAAATATTCGATTTTAGTTCACAGGCTTGTAATATATATATATATATATATATATATTAATTTTTATTGAATTTTTTTTTTGTTAATTTTTCTTAAATAGTTATCATATTTCTTATAAATTTTAGAGACATGTTAACATGTTTTATTTTTTATTTTTATTTTTTTTTGAGAAAGACACGTTAACATGTTTTCTCTACTTGTATTAAAATTATTGAATCAATTTTAATTAATATTAAATTTAAATTTATGACATGAACTAATTTTAAATCTTTTTAAAATATAGTTTTTAAAATTGGACATTTGAAAATATATGGATCAAAATACAACACGTTTGAAAGTTCAAAAGCTAAAATTTAATTTTTGAAATCTAGAAATCCAAATGGAATAAGTCTCAAAGCCCAGGGACCAAAATTATATTTTAATAGGATTCAAGTTAACATAAAATTATAAAATTGATGGCGGAAAATTGATATATTTCAATAATGTAAAATTTATGTCTTCGCCCAAATTAAATTTGTTGAAAATAATGTAATAAAATTGATTAAAAATAATAAAAATTAAAATATTTTAAAAAAAATATTATAATTAAAATAGGTACCATAGAATTTGAAATTTCCTAAAAGAAAATTGAAATAAAAAATTGTTGACGCTTCCTAGGTCCTTGCATCATATAATGCACTGCAAACAGATATTTGGTTTCCAAATATTTTTACAAAAAAATAGCCAGCTAAACATAATTGTCTTTTTTTTTCTTCTTTTTTTTTGAATTCTTAATTCCATTAACTTTATATCAATCATAATTAAAGCAACATCATAATTAAAGCAACTAAACATAATTGACATTTTTTTTTTTTTTGAATTCTTAAGTCCATTAACTTTATATCAATCAACTCTTATATAACGACACAAACCTCATAATAAATTCCACCACTACATACATATAAAGTATGACTCGCCTTGATTACAATTAGTTATGTATATAATTTTTTTTGTACAATAATATTAAAAAATGGAGATTTAAAGCTATAACTTCATAATTACTAAATTGTATAAGACGCACATTAAAATAAAACGATAACCACACACATTAGAATTTGAAAGGATCAATAAAAGCTTTAGGAAACAATAAAGAGATATCATAAGATCACAATTTATGACACTGCCCTTTCATTGGCTTAAATAAATGGTGTCCTTAACTTGAGGGTTTTTTTTTTTTTTTTTTTTTTAACAAGAAATATATAAAACAATGATGGGTAATAAAATGTTATATACGGTAAAATATTTTCAATTATCATTATTACTATTATTATTATTATTTGAAATTAGGAGAAATGGACCACAAAGGAGAGTACAACCATTTTCGATCAATAATGAGAATCAAATACTAATTTTTAAGATTGAATAATCATAAAATTAAAATAAATTATCACAAAACAAGATAATTAACGCGTCATCGACTTAACTATTTAAAACCAATTAAAAATTTTGCTAAGAAAATGCCATAAGGGTTGAAAGATTGTTAGTATTTGGATAAAGTTATGGACAGAGCAGAAATTGCTAAAATTGTAATACAGAGAGAATAATGTTCTGTTGGTAATTTTTAGATTTTTTGATTAGGGCAACGTCACTTTCGTTATAAAAAATGCCAATTTTGAAAATTCTCAATATTCAACAAAGCCAATCTATTTGAATCACTAATCTCATTGGAACAGCTGTACCTACAAATACACTTCTGAATAGTATGTTTTTAGTGATTTATTATAAATTGTTTGCTTTCTGATTTTCCATGAATAAGTTCAATTAATATGTAGTAGAAAAGCTAATTTAAATATATCTGAGTGGATAAAACCCAATTAAAAAAAGTTGATAGTTTAATTTCCACGTACTAACTTAAAAAAAAAGGAAAAAAAAAATCTACTTACTACAAAAATTCGGTATTTTATCGATGACAAAAAATGTCGCAAAAGCTTATATTTTGTTCGCAATTCCTTTAACAATTTCACCGTCCTAAAATTGTGGACGAAATTTTATTGATGAAGGAATTTTGAATGGAAAACAGAGGCGTCAGTTAAAAGAGGAAAACCTTATCATTGTTGAATTAAAAGGAAGTGTTTGGGTAAAGTTTTGAATGATGAATTAGTTTAAGGAATTATTTTAATAGTTAGAAAATTGGAGTATTTGTAATAGCTCGTTTGAATGTAGATTTTTGTAAAGGAGTTTCAACTAAAAACTGGTTTGAATGTAAATTCTTTGTAAAAGAGTTAGAGACAATAACTTGTTTGGACGTAAATTTAAAATGATGGACTATTTTGAATAATTAAAAATGAATGATTAGAAATGAGTGGTTAAAAATAAATAATTATTTTGAGTAGTTAGGAATGAAGAATTAAAAATGAGAGATTATTTTGAGTAGTTAGAAATGATGAAATAACTAGTTACAATAACTCGTTTTGATGTAATTTTTTGAAAACTAGTTAATAAAGGTTCCATATAAATCCTTTTTAAAATTTACTAAAAAAACCTGAGAAAGTGTTAAAAAAAAAAACCATCCAAAATTTATTTGTGTATAATAAGTATATCCTTCTTTCATCATATTTGTATGGCACGTTAAATATATATTATTTAAGTCATGTTTGCAAGGTGATTTCAAGAATAATTCTTACTAGTATAACATTTTAATTTCCTTGTCACATCTGAATATTAAAGAATCAAGAAGTGTTCGATAAAAATAATCGTGATATGTGTACCTAAACTGATCTAAATATTAATAGAGATAAAAGTAATAATAATAACAATTAAATTGAGTAATGACCACTTTTTAGGATATAAAATCGAGAAAGGTGAAACAAAAAATTAAACCTATATATAAAACTTAACCTCATATCTTTACCAAGCATTTTGAATCAAACAATAAACTCAACGGTTAAGGACAACAAACATCCACAAATTACCTCTATGGGTGTGTTTGGCTGCAAGGTAAATATTTTGGAGTGTGGTATAGTATGGTAAAAATTTTGCAGGCGGGTATAAACTATATAAAATTAGTGTTTGGAGTGCAGGTATAACATGAGAGTGTACTGAAAGTTAGTGTTTAGAGTCAAAGTATAACTAGAGATATACTGAAAGTTGGTGTTTGGAGTGCAGGTATAATTGAAGATGCATTGAAGTCAGTGTTTGAAATGGAAATTAGAAATGTCCACGGGGCGGGGCGGGGCCGGGGAATGGCTTACCCGTTCCCGCCCCCTAATTTAATCCTCGTCCGCGGAAAAATTCCCGTTTTTTTTTTCTCGAGGATCGGGGCGTGGATTTTTTTTTTTTTTTTTTTTTTTTTTTACATTTTTTAAATATTTTTTTGGAAAATAATTTT
>JBBMKA010000009.1:7680776-7700489 GCA_037833695.1 Sechiopsis laciniata | reverse complement strand
ATATATCAATTTTTATTTTTTTTTATAATTTTAAAAATTAGAATTGAATATGTGACCACAAGATTAAAATGAATTACAACTTATCAATCAAATCAACAAGCCACCTAGACTTTCGATTACCAACTTTGAGTTAAAGGGTACTCAACGGGAACCTGTGATTGTAGAATGGAAATGGATTAATATCAAACCAAATAACCAATCGTGCCACCGACCTATTTGGTTACACATGAATACTTTTTGTTTATATTAGGAGTGAAAAAATGTCTAAAATCCAATGGTTCGGTTCGATTTTTTGAAAATATATTGGATTTATTGGTTCTAAATTGTAGAAAACCGATTATAATTGGTTCGGTTTGGTTTGGTATTGAAAACCCAATATTAAAACCGAACCGAACCAACTCTATAAAATATAAACAAAAACCTTAAATTTTGCAATCAATCCTGCTGTGCTCTCGCTTCTTCAATCGTTCCCAATTGACTTCCCCTAAGTCCAATTTCGCAATCAATCGTTCTTCAATTGGCGTCGCCATCTCCCACGTCTTCTCTTTCCCTTGAGGTTATTTCTCTTCTTTCCAACACATAATTTATGCATTTAAAATCAATTTTGATGAAATTTCATTACTGTTAGTTTCTTGGGCTTCTTCAACTTTTGATTTTCCTTACATATTTTAATGCTTTAGTTTTCAATGGAATAGAGAAATTAGATTGTGTTCATTTAAGAAATACTCTTCCTTCTGCTGCTTGAAAGATGAGATAATTGTTCATTTATTTTATTACTACTGGAGCTTAGATTGAATTTTATAATTAGGTTTTAATGAAATTTTGTCTTCAAATAAGTGTTACAATTTTTGTGTTCTATACCTGCTATAAAAGAAAGAAAGCTGTTTTTTACTTTGTTTTGTTAGTTTGATCTAATTTTTTTCTCTCAGAACTTGGAATTCTATGGTTACATAAGCTATTCTCTCAGATGAAACTGAATAAATACTTATCAATGACAATTTTATTTTCGTTAGCAGAAATTGTTTTGGGCTTTCGATTTGGCCTTAATGGTGTATGAATTGTTTGTTTTTTTGAACGGGTTGTTAAACATGTTTGGATCTTGTTGCTCTTATTTCTCTGGATGTTGACTTTCGATTTTGTCATTGTTGTTGATTCACTTCGATTCGAACTCATTAACACCTAATTCTTCCATTACAAAATGGTTTCCAAACACAAGCCTCTAATTACTCAATCTCCAACAATCCCATCTTCTAAATTGAGTGCATCAACGAGAATTTATCTGCCAAATTCAACCACAAGGACTTCATTTCTACAACGGCTTTCGACGTTCCTCCAGAATTGCAAGAGGGGTATTGTTTCCTCATCACAAGCATTACACTTCTTTCATCTCATGATTTCTGGAAAACCCACTCCTCCCACTCCTCCCATGACTTCATTCAATATTTTACTTACTGGACTTGTTAAGACTAAGCATTATTATCAAGTTTTTCACCCATATACTATAATTTAAATTTTTTAGCGGGTTGTTTAGCTCCGGAGTTTTTTATTTGTATTTTCATTGCTTCTTTCCCAAATCATAGTTTTGAAACTTTAGCTTTGAAATTGGACATTGGATCATATCCAAAACTAAACCGAACCAATTCAAAATTGAACCAATGATTCTATACTTATTGGACATTGGATCGGATCCATTTTTTGAAAACCGAAGATATCGGTTCGGTTATTGGTTTGGTACAAAACCAACCAAAACCGAACCGAGATCACCCTTAATTTATATGGTATCATTGATGCCGCAAAAAATTAGTTTATAAATAAAAATATCAAAAAGTGTATTAGTTTTTGTAGCATCCAATAGTGCCACATAAGCAAAAAGTAGTTTTACTCTTCTTTTTTTGTAAGCACTATTTTATTGTGGGTCCTACATCCAACTGGCAGCTGAACCATTACATTGGGCCAAAATTTTGTGTTTGAAGTGGATATTTTGACCGGTCTCATGGCCAATGGACCCGGTTCATTGTATTATATTATATGGACCACTCCACAACCACATGTTTCTCTTCCGACACAAATTCGATGGTCCCACTTTATGTCACGACCAATTGAATTCAATTTTTTTTTTATAACAATTCGAAAATATTTTTTAATTTCGTTTGAAGTACAATAAAATACTAGGATACCTAAATTACATAATTTGTAGTATGAATTATGATTTTAGTTGAGAAGAAGAATGAGCTTCCAAATATGAATAAAGAAGTGAAAGATTCAATGCATGACTTGTTGATCATTAATTTATATATTAATATCATATTAGTTGAGATTGTTTTGGTTGGTCTTATATAATCTATTAAACTATATTTAGATTTGACTAAAAAATCTACTAAATAAACTTTTTTTTTTTTTTAAACAACCTACTAAATAAACTTAATTTGTTGATTGTGAGTTGAATTTCATGTATGAAGTAACATCAAAGTGACATGTTGATGTGTAAATAACAATTTAGTGAATTATCAATGTTTCATTAATAATTTTCGTACGAAATGAGATTGTTCAGAAAATTTCTCTATTTATTTTATTTTCATAACAAAAGTTTTCAATGGATGTCCATACCAAACTTACACTGAAATTCTAAAAAAACTATAATGGGATTACATAGTATTATTGAAATAACCCACCAATATTTACATAAGCAAAAAAAAAAAAAAATTAAAAAGGAAAAAAATGACCAACAAATAAGAGGAAAAAAAAGTGGAGAAAAATGCACCACAGAAAAGTAAACAAACATCTACACATGCTGATTGGAGTGGAAGCTAATAAGGGCCTGAAATTTTTTATTTTATGAAAAAATTGTTTTATTTCTTCTGTCAAAATTTCTTCTTATGCTTGGCCATAGCCATGTCTTCATCTTCTTCAACCTCATCTTCCTCCCACTCCTCTGTTGTTAGTAAAGATTGCTGGTAATATCGAAACGCAACGAACAGCATAAATGCTGCAAAAAAAAAAAAAAAAGTTTCTAGTTGTAACTATTTGAACAATATCAATGACATATATAAGGGGAAATGAAATATAAAAGGGGAATTAAGTATGACATAATTAATTTGCTAATATCTTAGACTGAAAGCATTGAAACCTCAAATCTTCACTGTGATGCTACCCACATTATTGAATTAAAGAAAGTCGAATTAGGTTTGTTTCACTCAAGTCCCTAAACTTTCCATTAGAAGTCTAATAAGTCTTTCAACTTTCAACACATCTATATATTTTCAATTGTTTAACAAATTTATTATTTTTCAATTTGTGTTTAATAAATTCACTTACATAATGGACAAAAAAAAACTCTTTCATTTTGAAATGTTTAATGTGCTAGAGACCTAATACGCAAAACTAAATATTTAGTCCTTATTAAATATTTTGTGAAGTTTAAGAGTTTATTAAATAGAAATATAAAAAAAAAAAAAAATCAACACATAATTTTAATTTGGGTCCACAGGATCTTGGAAAGCTAAGAGATAATTATTTCAATTTATAGTGGTCCTCTATCAAAGAATTAACTTTCAACAAGTTTTCTTAATATTCAAATGTTGTAAGGTCAAACGGTATGTCCCGTAACATTAATAAGTTGCACTCAAGTTGATTTGGACAGTTACAGATATTAAAAAAAAAAAAAAAAACTCGCAATTTAACATAGAAAGAAAAGTATATTATGGTTTAGTTTGAATGGTGAGAAGTAATTACCAGCCCAAATGCGAGCCACAACTGAAGATAAGTTCCATACAAGTAGGAAGATTGCTACAGCGACTCCTTTTTTATGCGAACATGATTCCCATGCATCACGAAATCGTCGAACCCAAAACTTTGCTGCAATGGCCCATAAAACATTATCGGGTTCCTTATTCGGCCCAAACGTTTTTACGAATTGGGCTTATTCACTAGGGCCCAATTATCTTAATTGGGTTGAAAAAGGTTTTGTATCTTTTGGGCCGTTCGACCCAAAGCTTCAGGGAAAGGACAAAGCCCATATTGAAAGAGTATCAAGACTTTTGAAAAGATGAGCTCCGTCATTTGCAAACTGTATGATCTATTACTATATGAATCATTTTCAATTATAAAAATTTGTTAGAAAATAAAATAAAAAATATAGAAAAAAAATACAATCTATATTTTTTTTTTTTTGAGAAAAGTAAAACAATCTATATGCTATTTTTCAAATGTATGCGTGTGTATATATATATAACCCGCAAAGTGAAATATTTAATTCAAGAAAATCTTAGACGTAGTCATATAGACAAGTCTGAATGAAAATTTTGTCCAAAGATTAAAATACAAAATATCATTGGATTTAGGGTAGGTTTCAACTACTCCATATTCAAAAGTTTCATTTTTACTGTTTAACTTAATTTTTTTCTTAAAAAAATAAACTTAAAAGTTTTTTTCGGTTAAAATAAGATAAAAATTAGAATATTAAATGTTTATTTTAGTACAATAAAGTTGGATACAAATCTTGATCTTGTTGACTTGAATGCTAAATGAATGGAAAGCTCTTATGATTTTGTATAGTTTGTGAATAATACAATGGATGCCTTTTAATTTTTAAAAATCAACTATCCCTTTAATTTTCATCATTTATTGAGACAAATTTTTTTACAAATTTCAAAGGATACTTTTGTAAAGAAAAAAAAAAATCAAGGTTCAAAAAATTAAAAAAAAAATGGAACTTTTTAAAGGGAGCATGGTTGAAACCTACCAACATTGAAAGAGTAGTTTATACCATTTATAACCTTTAAGAAGGAAAAAAAACAGAAAAAGCAAAGTGAAAGAAGAATAGAATAGAAAGAAAAATAGTTGATAGGAAAAAAGAAAAATAATTAAAATGTTGAATATTTTTAATGAGGGGACCATGGAGAAAGGAAAGTACGAAAAAGCTGGTGAAGGTGACGTTGGGAAGGTAACTAAACGGTATCATGAAAGGGACAAAAATGGAATTTCAGGTCAGAGATTTTACCGTAAGCAGATAACTGCGAGGAATACGAAGAGCAGACTTTTGGTACAGTAAATACTCCAAAAAACCCTGTCACATTATTTAATTCACATCAAAACATTATAAAAACCACTCTTTAATTTCTACACATTCTTTATAAATGCAATGTGTAATAAATGTGGCAAATTTTAAATTTCAATAATTACTCATATTGAATATAGTTCATCCTATTTATTAAGTTTCATCTACTTTATTCCCTAAACTTTTTTTTTACATCAACTTTATTCCCTAAACTTTATTATATATAACTTATGAAGCTTTTAATTTATGAGTATTTATTAAATGTGTAAGAAGTGAAGGGGATATTTGATTTCTCACCCCATTTGGCGACTTTCCAGACAGTTATGGAGCTGCCACATCGAGCCAAGGCAAACAGCAGTACTGCCAGCTGCATGATTGCAAATAAATCGACCTTTATTTCCCTATCTCAATTAATTATAATAAATTTTAACTGAATAATATTTTCCTTTGGTTAAAAAATATTTTTTCCTTTGTTTTAAATAGTTTCGAAAAAAAAATTTATGTTAAAAATATAAATTTGGATTATGTTTTGGGTTACATGTTTTTAATAAAGGCATCCAAATCCAGGCAGAAACTATTTTTCTTTTACAATAGTTAACAAATTTAAGATTTATCACAGAAATCGTTCTAAATTTTCTCGTTTGTTTAGATTAATTAAAGAACAATTTTTGTCATCAAGAGCAGTTGCTTACATCAATGTATACTCAAAGAATAAAAGGTCTTGATTTTCAATTCTACCAAAAAATTAGAAGATTCAAATCTATCATTCAAACTCAAAGGATTAATTACATGTTGACTTGGTTGAAATTCAATTCAATTCTCATTCAATTTTAAAAATCGATATTTAATTTTCATTTTATTTAAAAAGAGTATTACCCTTAATTTGTGGTCCCTCCCCAATTTCAACTTTAAAAATTCTACAATTTAATTCATTTCTATTCTAAAATGATTTTAAAATGTTTATAAAAAGATAAGCACACTATTGTGGTTTTTTTTGTTCTTTAAACAGAATTATTTTTAAATGATTTTTTTTTTTTAATTAGATGTTATACAAATATGGACTATTGTTTTCTAGTGGTACAATAATTGAGCTAAATAATTTAAATCCATCCCATTTTAATTACATTTATGTTAACAAATAAATACTGATTAATATTGTCAAAAAATAATAATAAATAGATAAATATAGATCAATAACTTTAAAAAAAAAAAAAGAAAAAGAAAAAAAAAAAAGAAATACTACAAGTAGGGACTAGATAAAAGAATATTTTAAAAAAATAAAAATAATGAAAAAGAAAAAACATACCTTCATTGTAGTAACAGGATCTCCACAAAACAGAGCTCTAAGCTTCAACAAGAATTCATTCAAGTAAGGAAGAACTAATTTCATTACCCAAATTGCTTCTTCTTCACCAACCACATGCCTTACATTCTCCATATCAATGGCTCCCCTGAATTTACCAATCCCCATTAACAAACAAACAAAAACAAAAAAAACTCTCACATTCTTCTTCTTCTTCTTCTCTTCATTAACTCATAACCAAATTCTGAAGAACATATATTCAATTACCTGCAAATAATGGATCTGTACAGAAACGTGGCAGCAAGGTAGAACAGTCCCAAATATGACATCACAGAAATAAAGCTGCCAAAAACAGAGTACTTTAGATTTGATTTTGTAATGGCAATTTGAGTTTTTATATGAAATTTTTAGAAAAAACCCAGATGGGGGTTTTTTGGTTTCTCACCTGATGTTGATGTCTTTTGTGTAGGAAGATGATGTTATGATGAAAGATCCAATCCCAAAAACGAACGCAGATCTTGAAATTTCCTTCCACATTACTAAATCCACTGATGAAAAAAGTAAGAACAATTCTCAGAAATCTTGAAATCCACTAATCTAATAAAGAAGAGAATTGTGAATTTTGTGTACCTAAGCTTTGTAATTTTGTGCTCTTTTCTTGGAAGTTGTGGAATTCTTCTGATTCTGGGTTGGATTGACAGGAATTATGGTTAAATTGTACAAAAGAATGTTAAAACAGAACAACCGATGAAAATGGTGAAAGATTTTACTTACTGAAAGTGGGTTTTTCGTAGATTTGGTGGAATTTCTTCAATTCGTTCATAACTTTTTTGGGTTCTGGTAGATTGATCTCCTTGATATCAAAACTCTCTTCAATTTCAATGTCTTCTTCTTCTTCTTCATTTTCTTGAGCGGATTCCATTGGATTTGAAGTGGTTGAAATGTGACAAACTTCAAATTCTTTACAAGAACTCTCATTCTCAATTTGGGGTTTCTCAATTTCCTTCACAGATCCATCAATTCCCTTCTCAACTTCACTTACTTCATTCGATTCCGAATCTGGGTTTTGAACATGCTCTGTTTTTGCTGCAATTCCACCACCGACAAGAACAATGGCCTTCGCATTATCATCATCAACGACAGATTTCACCTTCCTTAGCCGAATTGGGGGTTTTTCATTTCTCTCAACCACTTCAGATTTCGATTTCCTTATCTGAATTGGGCTAACAGCCACAGATTTCTCTTCATTTCCATCAGATCTCATCTTCCTCCCCTGAATTGGGCTTTCATTGCAATACCTCTTCCCTTTCCCAATCTGATTTGGGGATTTTTCAGATCCTTCTGAAGATTCTGAATTCAGCATCTTCCTCTTTGACATTGCCTTATTTACAGATTTGCCATCTTCTCCATTGAAGACCTTAATCCCACCTTTCACTTCATCCATCTTCATTCTGCTCTCCCAAACAGACCCTGAAACAATGCTATTAACCACTGATTTTCTTCTTCCCACTTCCACCATCACCCTTTTATCTCAAACCCCTTTTGGCATTGATGGATATGAATGAAGCTTTAAGATGAAGAAATGGTGGTTGGTGGGGAGGACATTGGGATACCTTTGAAAAGCAGAGTGAAGAAAGTGAAAAGAGAAAAAGAATAGAAGATTGATTGTGTTCCAAGAGATGGGTTTTCTCTCTTTATCCTTTTTTTTTTTAATATTGCTTTTTTGTGCAGAGTGTTGTTTTTTAATTTGGGTAAAAAGGAAAGCTAAGGGAAGGGTGCTTGTGGGGTTGGAATGATTAGGGTGGTAAGGAATTAAGGATAATTGTGGTTTTGGGTATTTATTTTTCTTTTGAAAAAAAGTGTATAAGGATCTTCAAAAGCACTGTTTTTAAGGTATAATAAAGCCATTAGAGCTACTGCATGTGAAGTGTAGACATGAACTTGCTGCTGTTGAAGCTTGAAAGAGAAATGGAACTAAAGAGAAGTTTCATAGTTTGGATTAGTGATGCCAATTTTGCAGTGTGGTTTTCCCTGCTATAGAAATTTGGAGGAAAGGCTGGAGACATATTATGAGATAAAAGCAACAACTCTGGATGTTATATGATATTGTCCACTCGAGATAACTTTGTTTTATCCTAATAATTTTTCCCTCAAATAAAATACATCGAGCTTCTTTTTGGACTAGTATACAAGGTTAGCAATTTAATCATACAACATAAATATGTCTGATAAGACATATCTGAATAAATGAAGGAGGAGACAAGATGTATAGTGCTTCAGAAATATCTCTAATTCACTGTCAAACCAAAGAGCTAATTTCCATTACTCACATAAACAAATAGGAGGAGAAGGAAAAACAATGCCCTAACCTTAACCTCACCAAATACTTTATATCTCTAATTTCTGTGTTAAAGAAAAACTCATCCATAAAGATATTTAAATAAGGGACAAATTTGGGTGCAACCATGACTGCACTCACTGATGTGACACTCTCAGAGCCACAAATTTTTTTTTTCTCTCTCTTTGTGTGTGGTTATCAAGGGGAGTGCAGCCATGGCTGCACCCAAACCCTTTCCTTTAAATAAGATGTTATAAATTGGGTCACAAAAAACTATAATTCACAAAGTCTAAATAAGAAGAGAAAACTACCTCAAGGTAACAATATTTAACCTATTAAATACAAAAAAATTTCCTAATACAAATATAAAAGTCACAAGCAAACATACATTTCATTATGACTATGTTTCCTTCTATCAAATCTCCATATTAATACAAAATTATTTAACTTTATTTTTTATTACGCTAAAATACCTTAAATTAACAGAAATTATCATCTTACTACTACAGTTTGGTTAGTGCCAATGTTGTTGATGTGATGGCAAGTTGGAGAAAAAAAGAGGCCTTTCGTTTGACAATTGTGGCAGTGTGATATTAAGCTAGTTTTGAGGCGTTGCCATCGTGTCTATTGTAACACATATTTTATTCCTATTTGAACATCAAAAGAAAAAGGAAAAAAAAAAAAAAAAAAACCCAATAAATTAGTAAACGCCGGACTTTGAAAGGAACAAATTAGAATTTCCAAGAAAGGAGAGCACTGTAGTATCAAACGGTGGAAAATGGCTTGTTGCACCAAATCCCAAGTTCTGTAGTTTGTAATCCAAAGTTTTTCAAATAAGAAAAAAAAATTGAAATAATTTTGTAACTTTCTCATTCTATGGGTCACCGACAAACTTTTATATATCTATTATATTGATATAAAATTATCTACTTTTAATATACGAAAGACTCTGTTTGCGTCAACAACAATCTTTCTCTTAAACATAGTATATTTTAAACTTTTTAACGGTGACCTTCTTTGTTCTACAACAAAAGACTTCCCCTTCAAGCAAAATACACCCATACCACATGAGGTTTGCCTTCTTTATTATTATAAAGTGAGTTTTCAGTCACATTGTTAAATTAAAGGTATGACTATGATGTCACTTGTTAGAGACAATAAATTTTTTATAGATATCCACAATGATCCTTTAAAACTATATAAACGATATCTTAATTGTGCCTTGGTATTGATCTATGCAGTAAAGAAAGAACAAATACAAAAAATGACAAAAAGAAAAAAAAAAAAAATCTACTAAACTCTTAAACAGAACAGAAGCGTATTCTAATAGAAATCCAATAAGAAATTAGTATCAAACACAGTAGATAATGCACAATATTTTCTCAAGAACAAGAAGAAAACTAAATAAACCATTGATTAATAAAAATAAAGATAATCTATTGCATTGACGGTATTAATTAAATCACGAGGGTTGTATTGTATAGTGTCAGATGAAGAACGTGTCAACTTTGTCAATACAATGGAATCTGAAAATAAAATAATTTCCAACCATTCAGATTCAGCAAGCAAAGGCTTTACTTTAATTTCACAGAAAAATGATCCCCAAACACCAATCAATAATACCTTATTGAAATAATAAAACTTCGCCGCTGTTACCACCGCAATAAAATGATATCAAATATATATGCTAAATATTTGCTTAATTTCCCTAATATTTGGAGTTATTTTTTGAAAAGAATCATTATTTAGACAGATTCGATTTAGTCGTTCATTTTCAATGTTAAAATCGGCTGATAATGAAGTTGTATATCATGATTATTGATGAATTGGTGGGAATTTAAATAAGAAAAATTGGAATTTCTACCTATTTCTTTCAAATTTTTGGTCATTTTAAGCTTCATCACTAAAGCTGATGTAAGCTATGTGACAGAGGTGAGATGTTCATCTCCTTGAAACAGGTGCAATGCCTACTCAATATACTTCAATGAGCTAGACAAAATTCAAGAATAGGCACTATGCTACAACTTTTTCTTTCCCCTTTTAAATTAAGACTTTTCTTATTCTAAAAGGGACTAAGAGAGCTTAATTAGTCTTGTGTCCATAGGGGTTGGTAGGTTAAGAATGGGTCACATATGTAATTTCATTGATAAAGATTTGAGATTCTTCAAAATATGCTTTAGGAATTTCTAAAATTAAAACTCATCGATAAGTTTAATCTTAAAATCCCTTGTTGTTTTCTAACTTAGAACGTTGCAAGGGTGCGAGTGTCAAGGTATACAGTGGAGTAAAACTTCGATTCTCTATTATAAAACAAGAGGTCACATTCCTTAATACCATCACGTTTTATTTGGGCTAACCAATTTGTCTGAGTCACCTGTCTAAAGAAGCCAAGCTATGGATGCAATGGGATCATCCAATATTTGACAACTGCACGTGTCTCTTACGTTGTAGTTAAGCATATTCGCCAATATAAATGACTAAATTGACTTTTTTTTTTTGGAAACCGAAAAATTGGAATTTCGTTTCATTATAACTGGAGTAACCACACTTGTCCTTGAGCCAGACACTATGAGATATCGAAGGAAGAAATGAAGATGCGAGAGGTGTCTACAAATTAATATCACAGGTAAAGGAATATCTCCATCAAAACTCAAGTTTTCAACGACTAGATTGACTTTTAGACAATGCAAAGCACAATAACAGAAAGTATATCATGAATTTATATTAATTGATTAAAGAAAAGAGAGGAAATAGAAGCCTAAAAAGGAAATGGAAAAATAGTGAGGTAGCAATGGGAGGAGGAACAAGCAGAGCAGAGCAGATGGAGACAAAGGCCTTAGGTTTAGGGGCTGAACATGTGCATCCAAAAGGGAAATGAGTTTTGTTGAATTATTTAGGCTTCTCTATTTTTGCCACTAATTTCTGTCCATTACAACATCCCGCCGACACCTTTTTTTTTTTTTTTTCCCTTTTTCCTTTTGTAGGCGTTTGGGTCTATAAAGATGGAAAAAGTTTGTAGGATGTGTTTGGCATCTCTACTCTTCCACATAATCATTTTAAGGAATAGTTTGATATCCTCAATCAGTGGAGAAATCAATTGGTATTGTTTTAGTAGACATTAGTTTTTTTAATCAACGTCACTGGTTCGATTTCGAAAATTGGTATTTGTCCTCCTCTCTTATACTAAAAAAAAATGAAGTTATATTTCAGTATTGTTGTAGAGCTCAAGTGACAACTTGTACGACCGAATAATTATTAATTCAAAAGAAGAAGTTATTTGAGCATTTTGTTGCTAACTAATTAAACTTCCTTTTTTATCTCTTTGATTGATTTTGTAGCTTTTTTATTTATTGGTTATATTTAGGCATCTCAATTCTTCTAATTTTTTGGTTTGGAGGATTTTCTTGATTGAGTTTGAACATTTCTTTAATATTTCTATTGGTTGATTCATACATAAATTTCATTTATGTTAGTTTTGATGAGATATTAATTGTTCTTTTTTATAGCTTGTGTAGCTTATTAATTAGTTCAGATAAATACTTTCCTACACATTAATATATAAAGGACTCTATTCGTATACATATGTGGCACCATTGAGTGCAACCATTTGGTGTCACATAAATTGTTTATAAATAAACAATTAATAGAAAAGAAAAAAAAAACTTATCAAAGTGTGAGATCATGTAAAATAAAATTCAAATAATGTCTTGGTAAAGTTTATTAAATAATGATGAACAAGCAATAATGGAAGATCAAAGTGTGATATAAAATAAAATTCAAGTTCCGAAAGATTCTCTAAATATTTTTGAGATTGAAGCAAAGTTCAGAAGTGGAGGCAATTGGGCCTAGCAGTCAACCATTATTAATTAAGATATTCTTACGTACGAAGATGTGATGATTAATGATAGGTGGGGATTAGGTACAACTAAAATTATCTTTTGGAATTGGATATGAATTGGGATTGTGATCTCCATATCCAAGAAAGTCTCAAACTCTAATGAAAAATGTGCCTAACGGCTATTGTTTATATAGTCAAAACATTCAGTGATGGAATTAAAAATGTTGAGAATATTTCCACAGTTGTTGTCAATACTAGCTCTTTTTTTCAAAGCACTTCTTAGCTCAAAATCAATTTGGTAAAAGAAATCCTATCATATATTATATAGAAAACATACAAACCCACAACTTATTAGATAAGACCACTAATGTTCAACTATTTATTATGAAATGATTGGGAAAAAAAACGGAAAAACTTCAAACTTTCTTTGCCTTTTTCCCACTCCTAATATTATTATCCCAAGAGATAGCTAAAAGTTTAGGGATTGAACCTAAAGTGATACGAAAGTCTACAGTTGTAATGCTAACGATGTTAGTTTGGCCTTTATTAGAATCTTCGTATTTATGGTTCATTCAATCATTGGTTTCGATTCGGCTCATTGCTAAACTTAGTTTTTCTTTATTGGTTTTACTAATTGGCTGGTCTCCTTCCAAGTTGTAGTTCGGGGCCTATGGTTGTTGGTGGTTGTCCCCGTCAGTGATTTGTCTTTATTTGAGAGGTTAGGTTGTATTGGTTGTCCGGTTTAGTTATTGAAGTTCTTTGTTTCAAAATATATATATATAAAGATGGCAAAAGTTTCAAAACGTTCCAACTACAACCTTTAATTTGGCCATGGTAGAATTAGAAATGAGAAAAGGATCGGGACAAAGAATAAAATTCTTCTTAGGTCGGGGGTAGGTCCGGGGGGGGGGGTATATTTAATTTTCTTGGTGAAAATATGTAATCCTTAAGAAAATATTTAATTTAGGATGGGATGAGAATGTTATCTCGTGAAAACGAATTAACTTTTCATGAAGACAAATTAACTTTTCATTCTGAAGTAGGGTTAAAAAAAGTTTCATAAGTTTATAAACAACTAACCAACCTCATAGCTAACAAATGCAATAGCTCAATCAACATCAACTTAAGTGTGTGTCTTATGACACACATGATTCAAATCCCCTTGGTACTAAAAAAAACCAAATTCATGAAATAAGTTAAAGTCATTATTAAAAGGACATGAAAATCTTCTAAATGAAACCATCCAACAACTTCCTGAGATACACATATCAGGTTGACACAAGAGATTACCAAAGACAACTCTTGTAGCATCTGTAATTAACTTGCAATTCCCGCTTAATATCATATAGAACAACCAACAAATTGAAATCCTAGTGAATATAAAGTTCTTTTCTAAAAAAATGCAGTAATTAAAAACTTGACAGCTTACCTCAAGACACATTCCATGTCAAAATTTTTGAATCTTCAAAAGAAATTCTGAGCCTTCTGCAGAGAAAGGAATCCAGATTTTGCTATCGGCAAGACAACTGTTGCTATATGATACATAATAAGATTTTTTTAATCAAATGATAGCATTGGTAAATGAAAAATTGAATGGACGAATTCAGATATTGTGAAGAGAATAATGGTCATTTAAACAGTGAATTCATCCTTTGAATATATATAGTTCAGATAACTTCCCAAAATAGAAAGGGAAATAACATACTAGATAGTTCAAGCCCTATGGTTGCTACAGCAATACAAAGTGCTTTGTAGCCTAAACTTTGTCTATCATATCCAAAAACCTACCCCATTCTATACCAATCAAAAGGGTTATCAAAAACTCAATTTTCTGTCTATTCTATTCCCCTAACAAAACCATTTACAAAATCAGGGACAAGATATATAGCTAGTTCTCCAAAAGGATAAACATCAGCTGATCACTAGTTCTACCTGGGGTTCGTGTTGCTGTTCGAGTCAGATTGTGAGCGAGAAATGTTCAAGGGAACCAAGCTCAACGAATAAGGAAGCACGGAAGGATCACCATAGGGGTTCGGACCCAAACTGGTAACGTTACAGACTTCTGCTACCTTTCCCGTTTCCGTGTTATAGAAATAGAAAGTGTTGCACACCCTCATCAGTAAAACCTCATCTTTAAATGCTAAAGGATCCATCCATGGATCCATATGTGCAACCAGTGTATGCTGCATGTTCTTGAATAAATTGAGAAACATCTTTGGGTTCTCTTTCTCAATCACTTGGAGCCGTTTCGAGTGTTTGAGCGTCCATTTTGTCTCAAAATGGTCTTCCAGACACCATACGATAATACCATCTTCACAGATCATGATGAAATGCAGTAAGCCCTTGGATTCTCCAATGCATGTTCCAGGAACATTAATGAAAAAATCCAAAGCAGGAATTGGGGATGAAATTAACAGTGATAGTTCTTTCTCTGTATCAAATGCAAGGATCTGATCTGCATCAGTATGCCAATGTAAGATCCCTTTCGCATAAATGCCTTTGTTCTTCATCAAACTACCATTCGAATAGCAAACTTCAGTTGATTCCTTCCAGGCTCCTGTTACTGAAGAGTATATTTCAAACGTGTAGTACCGTGTTTCTTCCTCGCTCTCACACTGTTGAATTCTTACTATTTTGAAATTCGTCGACAGGTTTATCGGGTTCTGGATGGGATCAAATGCCAGAGCAATGTTGCTGTACCTGTCCAACCGATGCTGAGCCACTTCAAAACTCACCCATTTCTTGAACAAGGGATTGCAGATGTAGATTTTGAGGTGTTGTGTAGGGAAGCAACTTCTACAACAAACCAAGCCATTACAGGATGCCAAAGTAACTACATCCTCCGGTAGGAAATCAAAGACCACTTTCTGCATCTTTCCTCCATTTACTGGCATGTAGCTAAATGCTTTTATATCGTCAAGGCACATTTGGTATTTCTCCTGAAAGATGAAACCTGATAGCGTCAATCCAGTCTTTTGAAACTGAGCCTGTACAAATGAGCGGTCTAAAATAAGTTGCTGCCACCCTTTAGATACGCATCTCATTTCAAGAAGACTCTTCATTGGCAACCGAGATAAAACATCGAAGGAAACATCGTCGTCAATCATGATCCTCGGAATCTTCATGTTCTGGCATTGAAAACATGATTTTAGATTGAAAAACCATAAATAATTAAAATAATGGATAAAGAACATTCTATGTCAAGGAAGAAATCACATTAACAGTGAAATATCAATACAAGCAGTGTTTTAAAAAACCCAAGGCACAATGGCCCTCTCGAGCTGAGGCGCAAGGCGCACCAAAAGGCAAGAACTTTTTTTACTTAAGGGGCACTATATAAAAATACACAAAAAACTTATATATATGTGTGTATACACAATAAAAACACTTTTTATGCACATAATTGAAGTTTTAACCAAGAATAATATATAAAACATACAAAATATTCGACTATCAACCTTCACGCTCTTCGAATGACATAGTACGGGGATCTAAAATACAAAAAATGCAAGGAAAGTTAAAAATCCCACGAGACGCGCGCCTTTTGGTGCCCGGGACTTCACGTAAGACACCATAAGGCGAACGGCTTATTACACGCGCCTCGCCTGAGACAAGCGAGGCGTTAGAGGTGGCACTTAAGTCTAGGCGCGCACCTTTTAAAACACTAAATACAAACAAGAGTACAGAAGATAAAGAGTAATAACCCAGAATACAAATGGAAGTAAAAGCAATCCAAGGCATTCTCCATATCATAGTCAGTATTAGGAAAAGAAATGTATTACAGATCAAATACTTAACGGGATAAGCAACTATGATATAGATTACACACTAAATAATTTTTCATAACGTCGTTCTCTGCTCTGTACTCTTCTATGCCCCTCCAATCAAAGAAATAAACTCTGATAACACAAATAAGGTATGAAAAAGGGTAATAGAAACTCTATTATCATTTTGTTTGTCAAAACTCATCGAATATCGACTAACATTTTGTTTGTCAAATCTCATCGTCTATCTACAATGAGGAGAAAAAAAACCAACGACCTAATGTATTATTTTGTTTGTCAAATCTCATCACTCTCTACTAACATTAAAATGGTAGCCGAAAAAATTAACTAAGAAAAAAAACCCATACAGAATCGCTAACACGAATTATTTCTGTTTCCAACAACAGTTGAGTTGAAATAAATAACCATTATCAATACATTCTCAGAAATGTAAGAAGATTTTCCGTAAGAAATCGGAATCAATAGAAAAGCAGAAAGCAAAAACCTATGGTGGAATATTGAATAAAGCTATGAAGAACATCCTTGAACGTCAGCCACCTATTGAAACACGAACAGACAAAGCATAAACCACATGGAATTTGATTTTCGAAAAGATTTGGGGAAGAACCTAAAAGTTTTTAAACAGTTTTCATTACGAAATAATGCTAATACTTTACTTTCATATTTCTTCTTCTTCTTCTTCTCTCTGTTTTTCCTTTTCCATTTTTTTTTTCCTGATCAGCCCAACAGAACTAGTCCACCAAAGAAAAATGTTCAAAATGATCGCAATGTTCATCTTAAAATACCTCCGCTACTATACGTTTCTCTTCAACGCCAAGAACAATGCAGCAACAAACTAACAGAGAATCAGTAAACTACATCAACTAGAAGTTCAGAACATCCAAAACAAAGCGAAAGTTCAGTTATCGTCGGATAAATGCATGAAACGTCAAAAACAAAATCGATTCTCATACGCTATGCATGGAGCATCAAAATACAAGTCCGTGAAGAAGAAGAAACGACTCGTAACAGTACAAAAAAGACGCCGATGAAAAATGATGAAGAAAAAGCAGAGTACAGAAACGAAAACCTTCTAAAAACTCTTTAACACTCTGAAGAACAGACCCGAAAAAATGGAAAAAGATACGCCGACCAGAAGAAATACGGAACGAACTGGCAGCGCCGGTGGTGGTGGTAGTGGCGGGGCTCAGCTCTGCAACTCTGCCATTGGAATGAAAGCAACGCAAATGCTTTTGAGCAGTTGCGTTCCGTGACGTGGCTGCTAAGGAAGAAGAAGAGACCGGGGTTTTATTCGCTACATAACCGCCGGTTCGTCTTAGCACAACCTTTTTCTTTTTCTTTTTGTTTTTTCTTAAAAAAATAAAATTAAGATACAATGAGTGGCTATTCGCGTGAGTTTATTGCATTTTAATTTATTTTTTTCTCTTGTTATTTTGGGAGCTGGAATTAGAAATTTCTAGTTACAGCATGGTGTATACTATTTTGGTTCTAATCTAAAATATCTTAATCGACTAAAACAAATTTTTATTTTCCATTTTATAATATGGTTCGACATTTCTGGTATGATTTAATTTTAAAATTGGGTTGGGATATGAAATAGAAGGTTTATTGTTTAACATACATTCTTAATTGTTTCAGCCGAAAAAACAACATACATTCTTAATCTGATTCTCGATTTATATATATATATATATATATATATATATATATATATATGAGAATTTATCCTTAACGACACATTCTAACTCTTATATTATATTTACAGTATAATTTTTAAAATAATTCATCTATTAACACATTGATCTCTATCACTGGTTGAGTTCTATTATTGATTGAATTCTATCGGTGATTGAACTCAATCAGTAATAGAACTCTATCACTGATTGAATTCTATCAGTAAACTCAATTTGGATTTTCTATTAGTTTTGATTTTGTATTATAGATGCAAATATTTTTCTTTTTTTTATTATACATGTAAATCCCCCATATATATTCTTAATTACTACCATTTTTCTCGATTTCCCATTAATATTTATATTTCATGTTAAAAATTATCTATTTAGTTACGTTAAGACTATTCTATTTTAGTTTATATATATATATATATATATACATATATATATATATATATATATATATGTATATATATATATATATACATAGATGTGTAAAGTTGCGTCCATCTCAACTATATCATGATATATAGTCTAAGTGTACAATATATATTGATGCCCCTAAAATTTAATTTATAAATAAGAGAGCATCAAGTAATTATAGTTGTTCAATTTTAGTATATATACTTTGAATAAAAACTTAAAATTAGTTTCAAAGAGGTTTTTTTTTTATTAAGAATAAAATATTCAATTAATTTTTCATCTATTTTGTATTAAATTTATTTTTGTTATTGAATCAATTTTAATTAAAATTAACTTTAATTTTATTGTAACTAATTTATGAAGCTTTGGTGAGACTAAATTAAATATTTAAAAGTTTAAAAAACAAAATGAAACAAGTATTTAATACAGGCTAAAAGGGTATGTTCACCAATATTGATTAATAAGCATAGTTAAGTTTTATTTATAAAGGAAGAAGTGAGGTGTATCGTGCAATTTTAAAAATCCATGAATATGTAAGTAAGATCTTGTTGGAAATAAAAGAAGAATGACTTTATTTTATTCATATTTTTTCTTTTAAATATGGATAATGACAAATATGTATGCTCCATAATGATAAAATAAAACAATCATGAAAGAGAACGTTGAGATATTTAAGGTGATAAGTTCAATTCAAAGTCACCACATACTTAAAAATTAATTTCTTACGAATTTTTAATTTTATTTTTTCAAAAAGAAAGATATTAGTTTAGCGTGCTTTTAATAAACCATGCAGTAGTACCCTCTCATTTTAAATTTTCTTTAAAAAAGTTACTTCCTCCTCTATAGATTTAAACAATATGTTTTACTTGTACTAAAATGATTGATATTATTAAATCAATTAGAATAAATATTAACTTCAAATTCATCGTAATTTTTTCAAACATTATATAAAAATATAATGAACAAAAATAAAATAAAAATTCAGACATTTTAACCATGAATTAGAAGCCAACAAGAACACTAACTAGGGGTGTTCGTCGGTCGGTCGGGGTCGGTTTTCTCCAAAAACTGACCTCAATAACCTACATTTCGATTTTCTTAAAATAGAAACCGAACATAATTTCCAAATCGAAAAATTCGATCGACGATCGGTCGGGTAAGTCGGTTAATTATTATTACTTTTTATTTTTTTCTAAATATTTTTACTATGGATGTTACTTAGTTATTTTATAATTATAATTTTTTTAAAACTATTTATCACATTTACTTTTTCTATGGACTATATATATATATATAT